>SJYC01120083.1:0-29256 GCA_006408675.1 Madoqua kirkii
ACTGATATGTATAATATTGTCTTGCATATTATAAGAGTATAATAGAAGAAAAATGCATATATTTAAAAAATGCATAACTGCAATGATCAGGAACATTGCAATTAGATTCTAAATAAAGTGTATATACACTTTTTTTCATTTGAGAATAAGTTGATATCACGAATTGTTATTCTGGAAAATCCCCTAAATGCAATTCAAACTATCTTATTTTCATGAATTTTATCAAGAGAGCTTAGTGAAGAGCACAAATGTAAGTTATAAACAGGGTATTTAATTTCTTGCAAGTGAAATCAAGGGAAAGTCAACAAAAGTGAGGACAGCCTGTGGAGCAATAGCCAAGGTATATTTAGACTCAGGACATGTTTTACTGTTTTCATTATTTTTTTAACTGAGATAAAATAGTGAAGACTAGTATACATGCAGTAAGACAAATGCTATTGAATAAAGTTTGGCTCAAATCATGTCAGGGGCAAACAATGGGGATTTAAGAGGTAGAGGAACTAAGTGCTTCTGGGTATTTCACTGTGGTTTAATTGAATTCAATCTGGGGGGTATCTGTAGCATGTCATACACTTATTCAGAGTATGAGTATCCAGAAAGAATAATTTGTCCTGAGACCTTAAGAAACTTATAGTGATAGAAGTATGTTTACAAGGTAAGTAAGTGATTTTGTCTAGAATGAATTTGATTTCTCACTAGTTTAGTCAGGAATACACACAAAGCTACCAAACAGACATTTTAGAGATTCTTTGCCAGATAAAATCTCAAGGCAATGGAAAAGAAGCATCTCCTGAGGAAATAAGTTTCACAGATGATAGCTCTGGACTGAGAGAATTTTAACTTTCACTGTTCTACTTATGCCATGAGACAAAACATCAGTCTGTGTTGGCAGAGCTGCGACAATGAGGTGGAAAATCGAATATGTGTAAAATATTGAGCTGTCCCAATTTTCTACTTTTCCAGCCGAATTACATTGGCTTGATTCTTTTCCATAATTGCTAAAGTTTGAAATGAAAAGAAATGGATCTAAAACATCAAATAACTGTTATATAATTAAATAGACTCATTAGAAGTCAAGTAATCATAGACCCCAATAATAGAATTCAGAAAATTTACTGAAATTTATTTTTAAAAGTTTTATTTTAGAGTTTTAGCCCCAAAGTTTCAGTTTATATCTTGCTTTTAGTGTAAATTCAGTGTAATGTTTCAACACCTTTTACTTCTGCACACAAGTAAAGACAAGTGGGGATGAATGGTCAAAATGAGGACTCCAAGGCCCTGCAACCTTTTCAGTCAAAAAGGAAATTTCAATCATGTTCTATGTGTCCTCCTCATCAAGGCAGAAAAGGGACTGTGGCATTTGAGAAAGGTAGTGGACAACGCATTTTGGTTTGCCTTAAATTAAATAGAAGATAGCATTCATCTTGTATATCAGTGATTAGAGTCTCAGTTCAGCTCAGTTCAGTTCAGTCGCTCAGTCGTGTCCGACTCTTTGTGACCCCATGAATTGCAGCACGCCAGGCCTCCCTGTCCATCACCATCTCCCGAAGTTCACTCAGACTCCCATTCATTGAGTCAGTGATGCCATCCAGCCATCTCATCCTCTGTTGTCCCCTTCTCCTCCTGCCCCCAATCCTTCCCAGCATCAAAGTCTTTTCCAATGAGTCAACTCTTCGCATGAGGTGGCCAAAGTACTGGAGTTTCAGCTTTAGCATCATTCCTTCCAAAGAAATCCCAGGGCTGATCTCTTTTAGAATAGACTGAGAGTTGATTTAAATTTTAGATATAAACAATTCTATTATACTTTTTGCTTTCTTAAAAACAAGTTCAGTGAGGCAAGACCTTTATTTTGTCTTTCTGTCCACCCATGGCATGTGAGATATTAGTTTTGCAAGCAGTGATTAAACTCGTGCCCTCTGCATTGGAAACATGGAGACTTAACCCCTGGACTGCCAGGAAAGTACCAACAATTATCTTTTGAATTTCACTGGGGTTTGTATATGTGTCAGAGCTAACATCTAAACTGATAGTTGCACAAAAGTTTAGGATTTTGAGAGCTTTCTTTGATGTCTATGATCTTTAAAACTTCTTGAATATTCACATTTAATATTCCTATTTGGAACAATCTGTAAACAACCTTGGATTTCTCTGGAAGTATGAGAAGGAGTCACTTACTTTCCTTCAGTCTTGAGGTTCTCTTCTTTCAGGTCAGAAACACCCCCTCATCTCTTAATGCCTAAATATCACCTTTCAGGAAAGGCCTTGGCTTAGTTCCCCAAATAAAATATCTTTTCCATTTCTGCCATTCTCTGTCCTCCTTCCTCTTCTCTACTTTTCTTCATGTTGTTTGCACATTGTATGTTTGGTTTTCTGTCACCGGCTCACCCCCACACTTGAATGAAATTTCACAGGAACAGAGTTTTTTCCCAATTTATTCATTTCTATATCCTCAGGACCTAAAACAGTATCCACAATTGAGTGCTGAATAAACATTTTTATTTTCAATTAATAAACAAACTTGAAGAGTGAGGCTGGTTAACTGCTCAGACAGGATCTAAACTCATCTTTTATTAGGAACATGGTAGCTCTCATTAGGAGTTGAGGAGGTAATTTAGGGTTTTTAATTCAACTTGCCTGCATTTTAATAGGGAAATATATATGCCACAGTGGTAACTGATAGTTCTAGGAAGTCATGAATAACTTGTTATAGCTCTCCAGAATAAAGGATACTTTTATAATATTTTTTCATCTTTATATGCATCAGTACAGTGATACACATTCAGACATGTGTGTGCCACATGAATTAGTATCTTAAAGTTTACATGTTTGAAATTTTATTAACTAAATTTATAGTTGTCCCTTTTTTTTAACCTATCCAGTATTTATTTCTGTTACCCTTTCATTCTTGCACAAACTGAACTTTTTACAGTGTGTTAAATTGATCTAATATGAAATCCAGTTTAATTATTAAATTTAGTTCAATATTTAATTTGGTTTAATAAAAGTGATCTTGCATAGAATGTATGCATTTAATTGATATATTTGGGACAGGATCATTTTGAATAGGTTAAATATTTAATGTAGAGTAATTATTTAAATTATTCAGGATTAAAAATAGAATAGATCTGTGTTATCAAAGTAGTGAACAGATAAATGTCATGATTTAATAAATTTTTGTTCACATTTGTGAAATACTGCCATTGCTTAATTTCTGATAGTCAATTTGTCTTTGTCTGTGGTCTGACTAGGAAGTCTATTTTATTAAAAAGGAAAGAGTCTGAAGGTCTTGAGATGACTGCCTTCTGGCTGTGTCCCCACAGGCAGAGATGTCTCTTTTTAGAAAGGCCTGTCTCCAAATACCAGTACATTGAGCATTAAGGTTTTATCATATGAATTTGGGAGCACACAGGTGAGAGCATTGCAGAGTCCTTTTGTTATCTTTTAAAGTGAAGTGAAGTGAAGTGAAGTCTCTCAGTCGTGTCCGACCCTCAGCGACCCCATGGATTTCAGCCTTCCAGGCTCCTCCGTCCATGGGATTTTCCAGGCAAGAGTGCTGAAGTGGATTGCCATTTCCTTCTCCAGGAGATCTTCCCGACCAAGGAATCGAACCCGGGTCTCCTGCACTGCAGGCAGACGCTTTACCGTCAGAGCCACCCCTTTATTTACTTTCAGTGACTTGTGTTGATCTCCTTTTTTAAGAAGGAATGCAGACCTAGACTACATCTGGCTATTTAATGTCTTTGGTACAACAAAAACTACATCAAATATAATTTCCTTTGTTTCAACATACTTTTTTAAACTCCACCTTCTCTTTGTAGCATATGATAGTTTTGTTTTCCTTCATTATGGGAAGTCCTACAACATTTTATTTTTATTTAAAATTTGATAAAACAAATCATACGGAGGAAAATATGGCATAATTATTTACAGAGGTGTAAATGTAGGTCTTAGATGTGATCCATAATGATTAAATTTTGAGAAACTTCATCATTTGCAGTCCATTCCTCCTTCCCACTGGTTTCTCAAGATCCAGCTCACCTGTGCCCTTTTCTGAAAATCTTCCTTAAGCTACCTTAATTAATTAACAGCCTTGGTGATTCCACTGAACATAGCTCAAAATATTATGAGAATTTACATTAGTTCATTAGAAACTTGTTTCTCTTGGTGTATTATAAACCCATGATACAAGTTATACCGTGTCTAATTTTTCTGAATATTTTCAGTCTTTAGCATGATGCTTTGAACACAGGAAAAAAAGTGTGAATCATTTTAAATAAGATACTATTATATTCAGGATGTAGTACTTGCCAGAATAATGCTTACATAGATAAATAAAAAACCTTATGTGCACTCTTTATCATCTTAAAATCACCTAAGTGAGTCTTATCAGAAAACACTTAACAAAAGAGAAATGAGACACAGCTGAATACGGATGCACTACTGATTGCAACACAATATTAGACATTGTGGATAATGTTCAATTTCACTAAACTGTCTTCAAATTTTTCCAATTGGAAAAACTTTATTTTCTAAAACCTTCAATTACAATGCAAAAAGAAAGAATTACATACAAAATAAGTTTCGGTTAGTTAAATCAGTTCATTCGCTCAGTCGTGTCTGACTCTGTGACCCCATGAATTGCAGCACGCCAGGCCTCCCTGTCTATCACCAACTCCGGGAGTTCACCCAAACTCACGTCCATCAAGTCAGTGATGCCATCCAGCTGTCTCATCCTCTGTCGTCCCCTTCCCCTCCTGCCCCCAATGCCTCCCAGCATCAGAGTCTTTTCCAATGAGTCAGCTCTTTGCATGAGGTGGCCAAAGTACTGGAGTTTCAGCCTCAGCATTATTCCTTCCAAAGAAATTCCAGGGTTGATCTCCTTCAGAATGGACTGGTTGGATCTCCTTGCAGACCAAGGGACTCTCAAGAGTCTTCTCCAACACCACAGTTCAAAAGCATCAATTCTTCAGCACTCAGCTTTCTTCACAGTCCAACTCTCACACCCATACATGACCACAGGAAAAACCATAACATTGACTAGATGGACATTTGTTGGGAAAGTAATGTCTCTGCTTTTGAATATGCTATCTACCAGGTAGTTAAATCTGTTTTCTTGTCACTGCATTTCTTCTGTAATAAATTTTAAAACTTAGTGCTTCATTACTTTTTAATTAATCAACTACATATATTGTATCTTTACTAGATGTAAAAACTAAGTTCTTTAAGATTATTAATGTATAGTATGAATACTAGTAGCTGCTGACAAATAGCTAATTGACATGGGTAAAGAATAAAGAAATATCATAGTCATTCTCCATTCTGTTCCTAAAGGATCATTCATTATAAAATTGTTTATTCAGTTCAGTTCAGTTCATTTCAGTCGCTCCATCATGTCCAACTCTTTGAGACCCCATGAATCAGAGCACGCCAGGCCTCCCTGTCCATCACCAACACCCAGGGTTCACCCAAACTCATTTCCATCGAGTCAGTGATATCATCCAGCCATCTCATTCTTTGTTGTCCCCTTCTCCTCCTGCCCCCAGTCCCTTCCAGCATCAGGGTCTTTTCCAGTGAGTCAACTCTTCACATGAGGTGGCCAAAGTAATGGAGTTTCAGCTTTAGCATCAGTCCTTCCAAAGAACACACAGGACTGATCTCCTTCAGAATGGACTGGTTGGATCTCTTTGCAGTCCAAGGGACTCTCAAGAGTCTTCACCAACACCACAGTTCAAAAGCACCAATTCTTCGGTGCTCAGCTTTCTTCACAGTCCAACTCTCACATCCATACACGACCACAGCAAAAACCCTAGCCTTGACTAGACAGACTCTTGTTGGCAAAGTAATGTCTCTGCTTTTGAATATGTTATCTAGATTGGTCATAACTTTCCTTCCAAGGAGTAAGCGTCTTTTAATTTCATGACTATAATCACCATCTGCAGTGAATCTGGAGCTCAGAAGAATAAAGTCTGACACTGTTTCTACTGTTTCCCCATCTATTTGCCATGAAGTGATGGGACCAGATGCCATGATCTTCATTTTCTGAATGTTGAGCTTTAAGCCAATTTATCCTTCTCCACTTTCACTTTCATCAAGAGGCTCCTTAGTTCCTCTTCACTTTCTGCCATAAGGGTGGCATCATCTGCATATCTGAGGTTATTGATATTTCTCCCAGCAATCTTGATTCCAGCTTGTGCTTCTTCTAGCCCAGATTTTCTCATGATGCACTCTGCATAGAAGTTAAATGAGCAGGGTGACAATATACAGCCTTGATGTACTCCTTTTCCTATTTGGAACCAGTCTGTTATTTCATGTCCAGTTCTAACTGTTGCTTCTTGCCTTGCATATAGGTTTCTCAAGAGGCAGGTCAGGTAGTCTGTTATTCCCATCTCTTTCAGAATTTTCTACAGTTTATTGTAATCCACACAGTCAAAGGCTTTGGCATAACCAATAAAGCAGAAATAGATTTTTTTCTGGAACTCTCTTGCTTTTTTGATGATCCAGCAGATGTTGGCAATTTGATCTCTGGGTCCTCTGCCTTTTCTAAAACCATCTTGAACATCTAGAGGTTCACTGTTCATGTATTGCTGAAGCCTGGCTTGGAGAATTTTGAGCATTACTTCACTAGCGTGTGAGATGAGTGCAATTGTGTGGTAGCCTGAGCATTCTGTGGCATTGCCTTTCTTTGGATTGGAATAAAAAACTGACCTTTTGCAGTCCTGTGGCCACTGCTGAGTTTTCCAGATATGCTGGCATGTTGAATGCAGCACTTTCACAGCATCATCTTTCAGGATTGTTCATTAATGACATTTAACTTAATAAGTTTCAATGTGTTCATTGAGGTTTTTCCTTTATACTTAAAAAAAATGCTGTGTCTAGTAGACATTTAACATTCACAAAACTGAACATTAAAAGATCATGAAGGAACAGGTATCTCAGGGATGGTGCTGAAGGTGAGGACTTCGCTTTTGGTTCTAATCTTGGTTGGGCTTCCAATCTGGCTCTGACTTCCAGACGATGGAAAAGATGCTGTGGGCACTGAGGGTTTTGTTCCAATGCCACTTTTTTTGAAAAAAGAAAGAAGAAAAAGACACAAGAAGTTCCTTGTTAGAGTAAGTAAATAACATGTAATGTCCAATAACACCAACAAAAATGTTTAACTGTCTTGTTATTTCTCAAAGGAAACAAATGATTTATTTTGTCCATTCAAATTAAAGATGTGTCTATATGATATCAAATGAAACTGTATAGAAAATTCTTTCTATGTAAATGAAAGTGCTTTCCACAGTTACAAAGTACACCATTATCTAAATAAATCCAATCTTCAGGTTATTCTAGACAGTGGGTTGTATTAGCTGCCCTAGGTGTTTGTGGAAGAGAAACTATTTGCACATGCCCTGCAAACAGCAGTCTGAGGGAAGAAGCTCTCCTTACAGCTAAATGCTTAGCTGAACAAATGCCAACTTTAATCAAAGAAAAATATCCAAAGTCCAGATGTTTTGTTAATAAATTTTGAGGGCAAGTGTTGGCATCTTGAAATTTTCCACGTTAAATCTTTGGTTTAGTGATCACAAGACATACTGAATTGATTCCTTCTATGTTGATAGAAACATGGAAACATTTCTGAAATTATGTTCATTGTTTAAGAATATTAATTCAAGAGATACCATGCTGTGATTGGTTTAGCTGCAATTTGCTTGCACTTGATATTATGGATGCAATTTGAATAAAAAGATATTCTCCAGTACAATAAATGGAAAGGGGATTGCCATAGAAATTGTGATATTTAAAAGTCCTTAGCTTGAGCAATGAAATTAAATTATTACAGTGTTTCTCTGTAATGAGAAAGGGAATTTTTCCCCCCTTACTATTATAGATCTATGTGGAGACATAGGGTAAAATAAGTGAGAAATGTGGTTCAATTGACCCTGGGAGGGAGAAGTTATTTCATATGTCGGTAGAGGTTTAAAACTCATTTGCCATGCATTTCTTGTTATTGCATTTTAATTATAGTGAGTACACATATGCTGACAGTGCATGAGATCATATTTGTTAAATGGACCTCAACTTATGCAGTACTCATCAGAATGCCTCCAGGATTACACAACATATAGTCTTTGTTATGCTTGCAAAATAAGGACAGCTCTATTAGGCATTATTACAAGGATAAAGATATGATCTAAGGAAGTAAATTTTAAACCTTTAAATGAGTAGAAACCAAGAATACCTGAAGGTCTTCCTCAAAAAGAAAAAGAAATTAAATAACTTTCAAGGAATACAAATCAGAATAGTCATTTGATAGTAGATATCATTAACAGTTATTAAATAGATATAAACATCACAGTAGAAAACATCACGAAGCATATATACATTTACTAAAGTGAATTCAGTTTTAGAGAGTATTAGGCTGATGAGTCAAAGCTGAGGATTAAATCTCTTTGTTGGACTAGTTATCTCTGCTGTGTTCAAAAGCCATGGATGACTCTATTATCCCCAAATAACTTTCACAACTGCACTTGCTGCTGCTGCTAAGTCGCTTCATTCGTGTGTGTGTGTGTGTGTGTGTGTGTGTGTGTGTGTGTGTGTTGCATGCTAAGTCCCTTCAGTGGGGTCCGACTCCTTGTGACTTTATGCACTGTAGCCTCACCAGGCTCGTCTGTCCATGGGGTTCTCCAGGCAAGAATACTGGAGTGGGTTGCTTTGCCCTCCTTTAGAGGATCTTTCTGACCCAAGGCTCAAACCCTAATCTCTTACATTTGGAACCTGGCAGACAGTTTCTTTACCACTGGTGCCACCTGGGAAGCCCACAACTGCGCACAGTTGCTCTCAAACAGGGCATCCAGACCCTGCCCTTAGTCTAGGAGTAAACATGTCAAGGATGTGCTGTGTGGATGGGATCCACTCAGCACTGATGGGTCAAAATTAACCCCATGGGAATGATTTTTTTTAAATTCCCAATTCAAGTAATGCCCTATAAAACAGGTATTCTATGAGTTCAGGACTTTTTATTGTGTTTTATTGTGAAATACTTTAGATACTCACCAAGGTGTAAGGAGTGAGCAATCAACATGTAGATAACTGTCCCATAGCTTAGGACGCAAAATATTACAAATACAAGTAAAAACTATGCCCACATTTCACTCTTCTCCAGGAAAAAATAACTATTCTGAATTTGATATAAATTTTCTTAAGCGTTTTACTTCTAGTGCTAAAGAGTTGGACACAGCTGAGCGACTAACAAACACACAGTCATATATGGTTTAAAAATACGGAAAATTGATATCATCCTGTATTTTCTTTCTGAAGTTCCATTTTGTGCTTTAGTTTGTTCATTATTTCTGACTCATCCACCTCTAATTTTGCAATGGTATATGATATACCACTGTATAGTTATTTTAGATGTAATTTATTCATTCACTTTATCGTGGGCATTCAATCTATTTCCAGTTTTCCAAGGTTATAATCTAAGCTGCAATGAGCATTGAGCACTGCCCCTGAGCTAGTTATTCTCCTCTGGCCACTTTAGATGTATTTCTGGCTGTGCTCAGGGCTCCAGCACCCTGATATTCTACTCACTGCAACGATTTGCTCTCTCCCCTCTGGCTTCTCCATGGGTTCAGCCAGTGGGAGGTACCAGTAGGAAATCAAAGGGCAGAAGGCAAAAGACAGTATCTTTAAAATCATATTTAAAATATACAAATCATACATTTGCAATTTGATAGATCTTTGCAAAGTAAGCACACCTTGATAACCTTAATCTAGATCAAAATATAGAAGAGTGCACCATATTTCTTCCTAACCATAACTCCACTGAAGGCAAACTGTAGATTAGATTCAATTGCTTTTAACATTATATTATTGGAACAATACAGAATATTTTTAATATTTCACTTAATTCAATATAATATTTGTGAGACTGATTGATGTTTCTATGTGTAGTAGTAACTATTCTTTTTTAGTATTGTGTAGTGTTCCATTTTATAGAAAATATCATATTTTATTTGCCAATTCTATTTCGATAGGGCTTCCCTGGTGGCTCAGACGGTAAAGCGTCTGCTTGCAATGCAGGAGACCTGGGTTCGATTCCTGGGTCGGAAAGATCCCTTGGAGAAGGAAATGGCAACCCACTCTAGTACTCTTGCCTGGAAAATCCCACAGATGGAGGAATCTAATAGGCTACAGTCCATGGGGTCACAAAGAGTCGGACATGACTGAGAGACGACACTTCACTTCTATTTTTGATAGAATTAGGGTTGTTTGTAGTTTTATGGTATTGAGAATACTATTTATTTTCAATTCATGATTTTGGTATACATAATGAATGTACAGTTCCTGAGTTTATGCCCAATAACTGAATTGTTAAGTATTAATAATAGTGTATAGTTATGTTCAGTAGATACTGAGCATTTTCCTAAGTGGTTTTACCTATTTATTTTCCCACAAGTACATGGCAACCCACTCCAGTGGTCTTGCCTGGAGAATCCCAGGGATGGGAGAGCCTGGTGGGCTGTCGTCTATGGGGTCGCACAGAGTCAGACACGACTGAAGTGACTTAGCAGCAGCAGCAGCAGCAGTAGATCATAGCCCATTTGCTCCACATTGTCATAACTTCTTTCAATTAAAAAAACTGAGGTCATTGTAGTGGGTGTTGATAGTTATAGTATTGTGATTTAAGCAGCCATTTTCTTAATGAACAATGATATTTATCGAAGCGTGGCCATTCTCTTTAGGACATGCTTTTCGAAGTGTCTAGCCATTTGTAACTAGATTGTCTCTTTATTTTTCTTTGTTGTTTAGGAAAATCTTTTGATGGGTATATGAATTGCCAATATCTTCTAATTTTAGCTTGCCTTTTCACTCTTTTGATAACATCTCTTGAAAATCAGAGGTTCTTCATTTAGTAAAATCCAATTTATGTCATTTCTTTTATTGTTCGTGCTTCCTTGAGACTTCTTTAAGAAATACATTCCTAACTTAAGATCATGACTACCTTTTATATGTTAAAATCTTAGATATAAAAAGATATTTTTCTCTCACAATTATATCTGTATCTACAATCCATTTGGAATTGATTTTGCATGTCTGCCCATGAAACACTGGCCTATAATGTTTTTATTTTACTTGTACAAATCTTGTGAGGTTTTACTTTTGTTTCAAACTTTAGGTTTTACACTTCAGGTATGTCTCTTTTGACTGGATAGCAGAGATTTTCCAATATTTAACTGGCAAGTGGATGACAGATGACGTCCAGTCACATTTCATGTTGTTTCTGGTATATTTTAATTTCATTAAGTATAATGCTTTGTATTTTTCATTTGTCTTGACTTTTCTACTCTTAGTTTTTTGGTATTTTGGATTAGTATTTATAATTAATATTTTATTCCCTTCAATGCTCTGAAAGTTAAGAGACTTGGTTTTTCAGCTTCTAGTGAACTTCTATATTTTTAAAAATTAAAGTGTAGTTGATTTATAATATTATATTAGCATCAGGTGTTTCAGGTGTACAACATAGTGATTTTATCTTTTTATAGCTTATATTCTATTTAAAGGTATTATAAAATATTGACCGTATCCCCTGTGCTGCACACTCTCAGTAGTGTCCGAGTCTTTGCAACCTCATTAACTGCAGCATGCCAGGCCTCCTTGTCTATCCTTGTAGCTTATTTATTGGATATATAGTAGTTTGGACCTCTTAATCTCCTACCTCTATCTTGCCCCTCACTCCTTCTATTTCCCCATTGGTAGCCACTAGCTTGTTCTCTGTCTCTGTAAGTCAGTTTCTGTTTTGTTATATATATTTGTTTTATTTTTTAGGTTCCACATATAAGTGATAAAATCCAGTATTTGTCTCCTTCTGTTTTGACTAACTTCACTAAGCATAATATCTTCCAGGTCCATTTATGTTGTTACAAATGGCAAAATTTCAAAATTCTTTCTTATGTTTAAGTAGTGTTCTGTTATACATGCATGTGCACATGCACACACACATTTCTCTATCTTATTTATCCATGAAGCCTGGCATGCTGCAGTCCACGGACTCATGAAGAGTCAGACACGTCTGAGTGACTAAACTTATTTATCCATTCATCTTTGGATGGACACTCAGGTTGCTTCCATATCTCAAGTATTGTAAATGATGCTGCTATGAACATGGGGTTGCATGTGTCTTTTCAAACTAGTGTTTCTGTTTTCTTCAGATATGTATCTAGATATAGAGTTGCTGGATCATATGGTGGTTCTATTTTTACTTTCATGAGAACCCTCCATACTGCTTTCCATAGTGACTGCACTAATTTACATTCTCAACAACAATGTAGGATAGTTCCTTTTTCTCCTCATCCTCACCAGCATTTGTTATTTGTAGACTTTTTGATGATAAACCATCTGACAGGTGTAATGAAATAACTCATTTTGGTTTTGATTTGCATTTCTCTGATGATTAGTGATGTTGAGCAGCTTTTCAAGTACTTATTGACCATCTGTGTATTTTCTTTGGAAAAATGTCCATTCAGTTTTTTGCCTGTGTAATTTTTTTTTTTTTTCCTACTAGCATTTACTTAGGTTAGGTATTTACAGGACACTTGTTCCTCAAGAACAGTGTCATGACCCTTTTGAAAAAAACCATTTTGATTAGACAATATTTAAAAATTATTTTATTATTTCCTAGTATCCTTCTTTATTTCTGTTGGGATGTAGTATTCAAGGGCATATATTTTTAGAAAAATTGATTCTGTCTCATAGGCACAGTTCTGTTTCTGAATATAAACAAGCTCTTTCTGTCATTCAAAGGGTCTCTTTTTTTTTGAGAAGTATTTACTGTTTATACTTTAACTTGAGGTTGAGATAATTATAGTTTACTTCTTTTCAATAAAAAGAGGGAATTAAAACTTATGTTTGAGTTGTGTTTATACTACTAAAGTATGCCATTAGGTTCAGTTCAGTTCAGTCGCTCAGTCATGTCTGACTCTTTGCGACCCCATGAACTGCAACATGCCAGGCCTCCCTGTCCATCACCAACTCCCAGAATTCATGCAAAAAAATGTCCATTGAGTCAGTGATGACATCCAGCTCTCTCATCCTCTGTCATCCCCTTCTCATCCTGCCCACATCCCTCCTAGCGTCAGAGTCTTTTCCAGTGAGTGAACTCTTCGCATGCGGTGACCAAATTATGGAATTTCAGCTTTAGCATCATTCCTTCCAAAGAAATCCCAGAGCTGATCTCCTTCAGAATGGACTGGTTGGATATCCTTGCAGTGCAAGGAACTATCAAGAGTCTTCAACACCACAGTTCAAAAACATCAATTTTTCGGTGCTCAGCTTTCTTCACAGTCCAACTCTCACATCCATACATGACCACTGGAAAAACCATAACCTTGACTAGACGGACCTAAGTCGGCAAAGTAATGTATCTGCTTTTGAATATGCTCTCTAGGTTGGTCATATCTTTCCTTCCAAGAAGTAAGCGTCTTTTAATTTCATGGCTGCAGTCACCATCTGCAGTGAGTTTGGAGCCCCCAAAATAATGTCTGACACTGTTCCCACTGTTTCGTCATCTATTTGCCATGAAGTGATGGAACTAGATGCCATGATTTTAGTTTTCTGAATGTTGAGCTTTAAGCCAACTTTTTCACTCTCCTCTTTCACTTTCATCAACAGGCCTTTTAGTTCCTCTTCACTTCCTGCCATAAGGGTGGTGTCATCTGCATATATGAGGTGATTGATATTTCTCCCGGTAATCTTGATTCTAGCTTGTGTTTCTTCCAGCCCAGCATTTCTCATGATGTACTCTGCATAGAAGTTAAATAAGCAGGGTGACAATATACAGCCTTGACACACTCCTTTTCCTATTTGGAACCAGTCTGTTGTGCCACGTCGAGTTCTAACAAATCTGCATACAGATTTCTCAAGAGGCAGGTCAGGTGGTCAGATATTCCCATCTTTCTCAGAATTTTCCACAGTTTATTCTGATCCAGACAGTTAAAGGCTTTGGCATAGTCAATAAACAAGAAATAGATGTTTTCCTGGAACTCCCTTGCTTTTTCCATGATCCAGTGGATGTTGGCAATTTGATCTCTGGTTCCTCTGCCTTTTCTAAACCCAGATTGAACATCAGGAAGTTCACGGTTCACGTATTGTTGAAGCCTGGCTTGGAGAATTTTGAGCATTTCTTTACTAGCATGTGAGATAAGTGCAATTGTGTGGTAGTTTGAGCATTCTTGGGCATTGCCTTTCTTTGGGGTTGGAATGAAAACTGACCTTTTCCAGTCCAAAACTCCAGTCAATGGCTGAGTTTTCCAAATTTGCTGGCATATTGAGTGCAGCACTTTCACAGCATCATCTTTTAGGATTTGAAATAGATCAACTGGAATTCCATCACTTCCACTTTCTTTGTTCATAGTGATGCTTCCTAAGGCCCACTTGACTTCACATTCCAGGATGTCTGGCTCTAGGTGAGTGATCACACCATCGTGATTATCTGGGTTGTGAAGATCTTTTTTGTACAGTTCTTCTGTGTATTCTTGCCACCTCTTCTTAATATCTTCTGCTTCTGTTAGGTCCATACCATTTCTGTCCTTTATTGAGCCCATCTTTGCATGAAATGTTCCCTTGGTATCTCTAATTTTCTTGAAGAGATCTCTAGTCTTTCTCATTTTGTTGTTTTCCTCTATTTCTTTGCTTTGATCACTGAGGAAGGCTTTCTTATTTCTTCTTGCTATTCTTTGGAACTCTGCATTCAGATGCTTATGTCTTTCCTTTCCTCCCTTGCTTTTCACTTCTCTTCTTTTCACAGCTATTTGTAAGGCCTCTCCAGACAGCCATTTTGCTTTTTTGCATTTCTTTCCCATGGGGATGGTCTTGATCCCTGTCTCCTGTACAGTGTCATGAACCTCAACTATAGTTCATCAGGCACTCTATGTATCAGATCTAGGCCCTTAAATCTATTTCTCACTTCCACTGTATAATCATAAGGGATTTAATTTAGGTCATACCTGAATGGTCTAGCAGTTTTCCTTATTTTCTTCCATTTTAAACCTAAATTTGGCAATAAGGAGTTCATGATCTGAGCCACAGTCCGCTCCTCATCTTATTTTTGCTGACTGTATAGAGCTTCTCCATCTTTGGCTGCAAAGAATATAATCGATCTGATTTCGGTGTTGACCATCTGGTGATGTCCATGTGTGGAGTCTTCTCTTGTGTTGTTGAAAGAGGGTGTTTGCTATGACCAGTGCATTATCTTGGCAAAACTCTACTAGTCTTTGCCCTTCTTCATTCTGCATTCCCAGGCCAAATTTTCCTGTTACTTCAGGTGTTTCTTGACTTCTTACTTTTGCATTCTAGTCCCCTATAATGAAAAGGACATCTTTTTTGGGTGTTAGTTCTAAAAGATCTTGTAGGCCTTCATAGAAACGTTCAACTTCAGCTTCTTCAGCATTACTGGTAGGGGCATAGACTTGGGGTTTAAATTAATGATAAATATTAATGGAGGTCTGTTTTGAAGCTTTATTGACTATTTCTGCTTTATTGACTATGCCAAAGCCTTTGACTATGTGGATCACAATAAACTGGAAAATTCTGAAAGAGATGGGAATGCCAGACCACCTGACCTGCCTCTTGAGAAACCTGTATGCAGGTCACGAAGCAACAGTTAGTATTGGACATGGAACAACAGACTGGTTCCAAATAGGAAAAGGAGAAAGTCAAGGCTGTTTATTATCACCCTGCTTATTTAATTTATATGCAGAGTACATCAGGAAAAACATTGGGCTGAATGAAGTACAAGTTGGAATCAAGATTGCCAGGAGTAATATCAATAACCTCAGATATGCATTGACACCACCCTTATGGTAGAACGTGACGTAGAACTACAGAGTCTCTTGATGAAAGTGAAAGAGGAGAGTGAAAAAGTTGGCTTAAAGCTCAACATTCAGGAAACTAAAATCATGGCATCTAGTTCCATCACTTCATGGCAAATAGATGGGGAAACAGTGGAAATAGTGACAAACTTTATTTTTTGTGTTCCAAAATTACTGCAGATGGTGACATTGATTTCATGGTGACAACCATGAAATTAAAAGACGCTTGCTCCTTGGAAGGAAAGTTATTACCAACTTAGACAGCATATTCAAAAGCAGATATATTACTTTGCCAACAAATGTGCATCTAGTCAAAACTATTGTTTTTCCAGTGGTCGTAGATGGATATAAGAGTTGAACTATAAAGAAAGCTGAGTGCTAAGAATTAATGCTTTTGAACTGTGGTGTTGGAGCAGACTCTTGAGAGTCCCTTGGACTGCAAGGAGATCAAGTGAGTCAATTGTAAGGGAAATCAGTCTTGAATGTTCATTGGAAAGACTGATGTTGAAGCTGAAATTCCAATATTTTGGCCACCTGATGAGAAGAGCTGACTCATTGGAAAAGACCCTGATGCTAGGAAAGATTGAATGCGGGAGGAGAAGGGTATGACAGAGGATGAGATGGTTGGATGGCATCACCGACTCAATGGACATGAGTTTGGGTAAACTCCAGGATTTGGTGATAGACAGGGAGGCCTGGTGTGCTGCAGTCCATAGCATTGCAAAGAGTCAGACATGATTGAAGGACTGAACTGAACTGAACTGATTTTGATGCCTCTGATAGCTATCAGACATATAGTTTTAGAGTATATGACATTTTCTTCAATAAAATAATGATTACTAGTTCTTCTTGGAATTTGCGTCTTTCTCATTGGTAAAAAAAACAAAAAGAAAAAACACTTTTTTTGTTTGTTTTGAAAGCCACAAAGCAAACGACTTTTTCTCCAACTATTTAAAGAATTTTAGAATCTTAGAGATTGATTGGATGGTTTTTCACTCAAGAATCTGTTGAACTGTCTTTCAAAAAAAGGAAGCATTGTATCTCTTGAGACAATTCATTTCATTTTAGAATACATTAATTAAAAGTGTAACTTAGAAGTCAATTAAGTTACTATGTCCTTTGAGAACTCTTTTTGAACAAGAGCAGATCTTGCATCCCTTCCAAACTCTCTTGGGATTTGGAGCAGGTTGTGGGTGGGGGTGCAGGGTGCAGGAATCAATTGGTAGTTTTCCAACTTTCTCTCTATCTGTAAGCTGTCTTTCTTATATTGTGTTAATTTCTAAAGTTTGCTCTTAAGGGGTTAGTTCCACTCCACTCATTACAGCTCAACCCTTTCCTTGATGTCCACACAGAATTCACACGACCCTCTGTGTGTTTACTATCAGGGTTTACTAAATCTTTGGAGAAATGGAGGGACTTTATTTTGTAAGAGTTGTGAAATAGGGTATATCCTGTCATATCAATAAATAAGGATGCCATAGTCATCAACTATTCTGGCCCTCCAAATGTGAAAATCTGAGCATGAAGGGTGCCCAGGAGAAATAATAGGAAAAATGCCCCAGATCTGGTAGCAATCTGGTAGCAATTGGTCTGATTCCACTCCCTACGTGGAAATTTGTTTTCAGTTGCTTAGTTGTGTCCAACTCTGACACACCATGGACTGCACCACACTAGGCATGTCTCTTCTTCACCATCTTTCAGATGTTGTTCAAACTCATGTTCATTGAGTCAGTGATGCTAAGGGTGTGAAAAATCAAGTTGCAGGATACAGGCCCCAGATAGCTGAGATGCCTATGAAAGGAATGATTTTAGTAAGCCCAGACTCTTCCGTCTCCCCAATACACAGAAAAGGATTAAATTCCTTAACTTGAGATATCTGGTTTTCCTTAATTAACAATAATCTTTTGGTGCTCAGACTACCTGCCCCATGTTGCAAACTTCTATAAAACCTGGCTCCTCCTTGCCCCTCCTCTGAACAATTCTCTCAGGGTCACTTGAGATACTATCTTCCAGGCTTGAAGTCCTAAAAATTCCCACCAAATAATACATAACTCTTAAGTTGGATATGACCCAGCAACTAAACTACCACCACCACCCCACCACCATTGGGCTTCCCAGATAGTGCTAGTGGCAAAAAATCTGCCTTCAATGCTGGAGACTTAAGAGACATAGGTTTGATCCCTGGGTCAGGAAGATCCCCTGGAGGAAGACATAGTAACCCACTCCAGTATTCTTGCCTGGAGCATCCAATGGACAGAGCACCTTGGTGATCTACAGTCCATAGGATTGTAGAATTAGATGGAACTAAAGTGACTAAGCATGTGTGCTTAACTTCTATATTGTGACTACTTTTTTTAAGTCAGCAGCATTCACAAGAACTTGCTTTTCCATCTAAAGATAATTCAGAGATAACTTAACAATTTTACCTTGGAAACCATAGGATTCAGTGGCTCTCTTTTTCAATCCTACTCTGTTCATTAGTAGGGCTCTTCCTCTCCTGTCCTCTGACTGTGCATGGCTGCCAAGGCCTGGGGGAGGTGAGTCTCAGGCTGACTTGACATATTCATTCATTACATGTGAAAATGCTATGGCACACCTTTGGGGAAGGTCGAATCAGTTAATAGTTAATAAGCTAGTTACTTACTTAGTTTGAGGCACTAGAGCACTGTGATGAAAATGAAACTAGATATGGGATATCACCTTGTTTTGCTCCAATCTTAGCTCTGCCAATTGCTAGTTGTTACGGGCAACGATTTCACCCATCTCTACCTTTTTGTCTTCATTCAAAAAATTAGGATAATATATGGGAGGTTTTTTTTACAAGAACTAAATGACTTTGCTCAAACTCACTATCTCATAGTAAGTGTGAAACAATTATTAGGTATTATTATTTCTTAACCTTGAGACATAATTGCTTCTTATATTGTTGATGATCTGCTGAGGGAATATGATTTTCACACGATACTGTTGGATATATGTGCATGTGGGCTAAGTCGCTTCAGTAGTGTCTGACTCTTTGCAACTGTTGGATATATATAACTGCAATTGTAATGGAGTTTTTATGTCCAGGAAAAACGTGTTTTGTGTGAGTAGAATAGGAATCAACATCTGCTTTTTTTCTGAGTGGCTGTCTGCTTAATCTGCCTTGTATTCCTTTTTAACAGAAAGGCTTATAAATTGTATTGCAATTTATCTTGATGATCAGAAGCTCACTGAGTCTCAGTTTGAGTTCATGGGTGGTTCTGTATTTGCTTACTGACATTTAAGAACTTCTTTTTTTTTTTTTTTTACTATTTTGATAAAGTATTATATTTAATTTGAAATAATAAAATTCACTTGTTGCTAAGCATCTTGATTATTGAATTTTTTTAGTCTATTGAAACTAAAAATAAATTTTAGTCTAAAGTTTTCTAGTTCGTTCCTTCCCTGATTTGGTTTTCAATTTAAACGAATTTTTAATGAGATTTCACTAATGTGAAGTTTCTTTTAATACAAGCAACTTTAAAAATTAATTCACTGGTATTGCGGTGAGGTTGATTTCTTGTAACTTTTTAACTTTAGTCTTTTTCTAAGAATTGCAGCATATAAAAGTACTTCTCTTCATACTCAGGAAAAAGTGTGCCAATACTTTGCAAAAATATAATCTTATGGTTACCTGCTACTGTTTGTTGTTCAGCTGCTGAGCCATATCCCACTCTTTGTGACCTCGTGGACTGTAGCACACCAGTGTTCCTGTCCTTCACTATCTCCTGGAGTTTGCTCAAATTCACGTCCATTGAGTCAATGACGTTATCTAACTATCTCGTCCTCTTCCACCCACTTCTGACCCTGCCTTCAATGTTTCCCAGCATCAGGGTCATTTCCAGTGAGTTGGCTCCTCGTATCAGGTTGCTGAAGTATTGGAACTTCAGCTTTAGTATCAGTCCTCCCAATAAACATACAGGGTTGATTTCCTTTAGGACTGACTGGTTTGATCTCCTTGCTGTTCAAGGGACGCTTGAGAGCCTTCTCCAGCATTACAATTTGAAAGCATTAATTCAAGCTATGGTTTTTCCAGTGGTCATGTAAGGATATTCCAGTAATCGTTGTTCTGTCACTAAGTCATGTCCAATTCTATGGAAAAATCGTAGCTTTGATTATACAAACCTTTGTCAGCAAAGTGATGTCTCTGCTTTTTAATATGGCTTTCAAAGTTTGTGAGACTCAGACCATAAAGAAGGCTGAGCATTGAAGAATTGATGCTTTCAAATTGTGGTGCTGGAGAAGACTCTTGAGAATCCCTTCGACAGCAAGGAGATAAAATCAGTCAATCCTAAGGGAAATCAACCTTGGATATTTGCCAGGGTTCAGCCCTGGTGGATCCAGAGTAATTCAAAGCAGGGACGGAGTCAGCGTCCTAGGAAATTGCTTAGTTAAAGATATAGAGGAAGATTAGAAAGGAATAGTGTAGTAGGAAAATTAGTGGAGAAAAAGATGCTGAATAACATGGTTTATATGGGATACCAATAAAGCTTCGAGGCAAGAAGCTTGCACCACCTACATAGGCCACTGTCACCCACTTGAATATCGGAAGGTGACCTGCCTTGGGCTCTCTCTCACGTGCAACTTAAAAGCCAGGGCAAAAGTAGCAGGCTTGGCGAGCACCCATGCTCCAGATGGGAATTCAGCCAGAAGATCGGAGAACAAGAACGAACGACATGGGGGAATCAGTCTTTCCAGAAACTGATCCAATTTCTTTATTTTTAGGTTTGCTTATATACCTTTTGTTACACATAGAGACAAATGGAAATTTTAAAGTCATGTGGGGGTCAGCAGTCCTGACCTTTATCAAAATCAGGTGCTTCATTTAAATGTATACATAAAGGTCTTAGGGGTTTTACATCATCTTCTGGCCATGAGGCCTGCTGACATTTTATGATCTTTTCTTTCTGATGACAGTCAGTCAACCAAAACTTATTTTCCAGGGGTGATTTTTCTTAAACCAGGCAGCACCCTGTGAAGGTACCAGATAAAGTTGCATTTCTATAGGGTGAGGGTGTAGTGGGTTACAATTAAGAAAGGAATTCACTTAGCCTAAGGTTAACATGATTAATCTTAAAAGTTAATACTTATTTCTTCTATTGCTAGTTATATTCATTATAAGGGCAGGGAATATGGAGACTTAGCAGCAAATATTGGCCCAATAAATGAAAAATCCTTCATCAATATAATTCCTAATCAGCCTATTATATTAATAATTTCTAACTTCCTAAAAGAATCTGCCTTTAGTAAGTCTAAAATATCTTGTGCCTCTCATGGTTGGGAGGCTGTTAAACAATCACACGTGGCCGGACAAACCTGTGTAGGCAGGCTAGATAACCTACAGAGGAGTTCGTAAGTTGAAACACTCTTGTCATGCCTAGGAATTTTTATTAACTGGAGCTGCAGATTAACTCCTTCTTCAAGAGAGGTGATGAGGGAGAGCCCCCCTCCCGGCAGATATTCTTTGGCAGAACTGATCCTAAAGTTGAAACACCAATACTTTGACCACCTGACGTGTAGAGCTGACTTACTGGAAAAGATCCTGATGCTGGGAAAGATTGAGGGCAGGAGAAAGGGATGACCCCATTGACACAATGGACATGAGTTTGAAAAAACTCCAGGGTATAGTGAAGGACAGGGAAGCCTAGAGTGCTGCAGTCCATGGGGTTACAAAGAGTTAGACATAATTTAGGGACTTGATAACAACAATGCCCATCCCAGCTCTCTGATTCCCTGAGATTCCTAAGTCCTTTTATTGACTCTACTCTTTGTAATCTGACCTTTTGTTGTGTGTAATTCAAAATTCTAATTCACAAAGTTGAATAAATGAATCCTTATTCTTTTCAAGGTAAAAAAATCCCAAATTCCATCAAACAGTCCTCATTTTTAAAGACACAAATAGATTTTACCCCAGATCACCAAAATTTGGAGAACCAAATTCAAAATAACTGTAAGAGTTCAGAAACTGTATAAGGAATAGTTAAAATTCATTAAAACACCAAACTCCCACTCTGTCAAGAACTGTTCGTAATGTACATTTTTGAGCCACATTGTTAATGGCACTGTCACTTTGAGGACGCAATTAGGGCTACTTATCTAGAAGCCCAAATGATTATTCATGTCCCTACTGATGTTTCTTAAACTTCACTGGTTTTTTCCTCTGACTGTTTAGAAAATTGATACTGTTCTTAAAGCTCAGTGTCTAGAACAAAAGGCAATATACCAGGCAAAGTCTGATATTTTGCAGATATACTGCAGACACTGAACTTTTATCAAAGTATTTTAGATTCACATTAGATTTTTCAGTAGACTTGTGTTGAAATACAATAAATAATGATTAAGTTAAAATATTAAAATTATAGGAATACTCAAACCCCCCCCCATCTCAGGAAAAAAAAAGTACTCTGAGAATGAGGTTCTAGTTTACAGAACCACATCAAATACCAGACTCAAGCTAATTATTTTACTGTGGTTCGTTTTTATTACTTATGAATCAAATAGATAATAGAATTAGTTTATCAAAGAGATGTATACACTTCTGTGTTCATTGCAGCATTATTCATAATAAGTAACCTAAAAAAAGCACCGATTTTCTAGAAATACAGTAGAATAATGATTACCCAGGACTAGAGAGAATGGAAAATGAGGAGATGTAGGTCAGTGCATACAAACTTTCAGTCATAAGATGAGTAAGTTCTGAAGATCTACTATACTGCATGATCATAATAGTTAATATGCTATTGTACACTTGAAATTTGCTGAGAGTGTATCTTAAGCATTCTTACCACACATGCACACAAATAGAGTCAACTGTCTGAGGTGGTAAATGTGTTAATTAACTTGATCTTTGTAATCATTTCATGATATATATGTTTATCAAATGATCAAACTGTACACTTTATAAACATATACAATTATATTTGTCAATTACTAATCAATAAAGCTGGAAAAAATTCAAAGAAGATAGAATACAGTATAAATCTAATCAAAGTGATACTTCTTCCAAAGGTTGTCTAACCTCATAACCCACAGGTGGCTAATAAAAATGGTGGTTCTTGGGCCTCATTCCAGAAGCAAGATATGAGTCCTTTTACATATAACCTGAAGTTTTATATATATGCTGAAGTTTGAGATTGGATCATAGAAATTCTTTCCATGATAGCAAATGATGTTCTAATGCTCATTCATAGCTAGATTCAGCATTTTTGCAAGATATAATAGATTTTCAGCTATAAATTCTAATCTGATTGGATTAAACTTTTCATTCTCTGTAAAATACTATGAAAAGTTGGAGAAATAATATTTTACTTGCTGTATAAATTTGTATGTGTTCAATAATGGTGTTAGAGAAAAATACTTGCAGATTTTTTCAGATATCTGGACAATAAAACACAATGTTTAAAATAGCTAGTGAAATGCATACTAGAGAAATATTAAGACTGTTATTTTTTTCACTGCTTTGCCTGCATACTGTTATGCAAATGTACACGTTTGAAGCATAACTTAGATCAACTGGTTGGTGGAAAAAAATGAAAAAATATTGATCAGGAACTTGGAAAAATCAATTGGATATTGATGGAAAGTTAGGTAATATTAGCTCAGTCTTGTAGGTTCTGAGAAAACAAGAAACCTGTGTGTGCTGAAATGACATAAAGAAATGACGCTGATGACAACTTGTCTATGAATTTCTATGATCTTCAAAAGAGTAGTGTTTACTGTTTCAGTGATTCAAATAGAAGAGAAAGCAGCACAGTAGGGGTTTGGTGGAGTTGTCACCATAATGTGTCACTGGGTTTGTTTTGTCATTAACAAGTTCTTGGTTTTGTTGAATTTTTAATTGCATCAGATTCTAAATGTGAAGCTATAGTTCAGCCTTTTTGGGTGATAGGCAGCTAATGGGAAACGATGGAGCATGATCTGAACTCAGAAATGGTTTATAAAGCCACACAAGTCTGTGTCATGTGGTTGTATTAGTGAGGAGCCTGGAGTTTATTTGAGGCACCGAGCGATAGAGGTGCTTCTCCTTCTCAGAGGAGTTTAGTCATTTGGCTTGAAAGGCTCTTCATCTCAAGATTGAGACAGTGTTAAAGTTTCTCAAAACATGACACCTCTCTCTTTTTTTATTCTTGATCAAATCAGGCTACAACTGAAAGAATAAAGGAAGACAAGCAAAGCCATGCAGAACATTCTGCTAATGTTATTTTCACTCTCACATTCACAGTAAAATTTTGGGAATTTAAAATTTCCCTCACTTGGAATCTGGTTCATATAAGTGCTCTTCTACATCAGCAGCACGTTTTCACTATCACTAACGGAAAATCAACTTGAAAATTAGATTAACTTCACACATATTTTAAAAATAAAATTTGAAATAGGTTAGTAGTCTGTACAGTTAATCTTTCCTTAGTTTAACTTTTCTCTAATTGATGAATGCAATTTATGAACAAAGAGGCATTTAGCGATCTCATTTTTGTTTGCCTTAAATCTATATACACTTGAAATACAGTCTTTTTGACAAATGAGGTTACTAGAAACTAAATGAGAATTCTTATTTGCCACCACAGTGTTGACATGAAGAATCACAGCCTTTAGCTCAGGGCTACTAAGCTCTTAATAATGAGAGAAAGGTGTTCCATCTTCACCCACAGTGGAGCCACAATTACAATGAACAAAAATAGCAGCCCCAGCTTCTCTCCCAAATATTCATGACAGTGAGAAAACTATTGATTTTAAATGCCAAGAAATGAAATATCTTCTAAAGTATTCATTTCAATCCAGCTATTATTTTCAAAAGAAAGTGAATGGACTGTGAAGTGTTTCATGGTGCTATTTCACATTTAACACTTTTTCCAAGAAAAAAAAAATCCCAAGCAAGAATTTGCAATTTCTCTTTCTCTCTCTCCATTAGTTTTTCCTTTACCTGTTCTCTCATTCTTAAAAAGGTACTCATATAAACTGTAGAAGAAAAACAAATTGTATGGGAATAAAAGTGGGTTTAAGTTGATCTTTCATTTTAAGCAAATTTAAACTAAATAATGTCTGTAAAACAGAAAATATGTAGAAGGGCTATTACTTTGATGAGGTCTTTACACTGTGTCTCAAAATGTTTCCCTGGTGGCTCAGATGGCAGACCCGATTCCATTCCTGGGTTGGGAAGATTCCCTGGAGAAAGGAATAACTAACCACTTCAGTATTCTTAAGGCTCCCCTGGTGGCTCAGCTGGTAAAGAATCTGCCTTCAGTGCAGGAGACCCTGGTTCAGTTCCTGGGTTGGGAAGATCTGCTGGAGAAAGGAAAGGCAACCCACTCTGATATTCTTGGACTTCCATTGTGGCTCAGCTGGTAAAGAATCTGCCTGCAATGCAGGAGACCTGGGTTCAATCCCTGAGTTGGGAAGATCCCCCAGAGAAGGGAAAAGCTACCCACTCCAGTATTCTGGCCTGGAGAATTCCATGGCCTGGAGAATTCCATGGACAAGGTCGTAAAGAGTGGGATACGACTGAAGGACTTTCACTTTTACTTTCCAGTATTCTAGCCTGGAGAATTCCATGAGCGGAGGAGACTGGAGGTCAAAGTCACACAAGGCTGACAGACTCACACTTTCACTTTTGTACCGTGTCTTAGTCCTCAAGCTTTGGTGCACAAGCTTCTCCTTCATAACAAATTATATTATTGTGTGAGTTTTGTATACTAATAATCTACCTTTAGACTCAATTAGTATTGATTATTTGCCACATCTTTACACAGAAATGATGTAACCACCATGACATCAATATTAGCAAATTGTCATCTTTTGGTAACTGATATCTTTGATTTAGGTAGGCTCCTGATTAAATGTAAGAAAGGAACTGAGTCATTTAGCAGTTGTTTCAGACTCTTCTGCACCACTTCAAATCTCTTAGCCTCAACTTCAGCCATTGCAGGGCTGATTATAATAGAAATGTCCAGGCTTCAGCCACGTTCTAACAGATGTAACTTGTGAACATTTAACAGTGGATTTGGGCAGTTATACCTCTTACTTTCTGACCTAGGGCTTTTCACTGCTGCCTCATAAGACCTACTGAAGAAAACAATCGGCATTTACCCATATACCATGTAGGTCTTCCCAGATGGTTCAGTGGTAGAGAATTCACTTGCCAATGCAGGAGATGCAAGAGATGCGGGTTTGATCCCTGGGTTGGGAAGATCCTCTGGAGTAGGAAATGGCAACCCACTCCAGTTTTCTTGCCTGGGAAATTCCATGGACAGAAAACCTGAAAGGTTCCAGACCATGGGACCACAAAGAATCAGACATGACTGAGCACACACACACACACACACACACACACACACACACACACTCCACTTGGAAGTATGAGGGTACTGATGTCAATGAGGGCATCTTGGCCAGTGGGAGACAGGAGCCTCTGGTAATACTACCTCTTTCGGTCTCCTTGTGGATAGTTTAGAGATGCCTTTCTTAAGGTTTCCCAGAAGGTCCAGGTGAGACTAAGCACCAGTGGCCTGTGGCAGTATCCAGTGAACTTATGCATTTTTTTCTTTAATGCTTTTAAAAAAATTACAATAAAAGTCACATATTGTAAAGCATATTATGTAAGCCATATAGTCATAAAAAGTAATGAAATTGTGCCACTTGCAGACATGTGGTTGGACTTAGAGGCTGTCATACAGAGTGAAGTAAGTCAGAAAGTGAGAAACAAGTACTATATAATAACACATTTATGTGAAATCTGAGGCTTCCCTGGTAGCTGAGGTAATAATAAGTCCACCTGCAATGCAAGAAACCCCATTTCAATCCCTCAGTTGGGAAGATGCCCTGGAGAAGGGATAGGCTGCTCACTCCAGGATTCATGAGCTTGCCTGGTCACTCAGAAGGTAAAGAATCTACCTGCAGTGTGGGAGATCTGGGTTCAGTCCTTGGGTTGGGAAGATCTCCTGGAGGAGGGCATGGCAACTCAATCCAGTATTCTTGCCTGGAGACTCCCCATGAACAGAGGAGCCTGCCAGGTTGCAGCCCAGGGAGTCTCGAAGAGTTGGACACGACTGAGTGACTAAGCCCCGCACAACACAGCATATGTGGAATCTAGAAAAAACTGGTACAGATGAATCTTTTTACAAAGCAGAAATAAATACACAGATATGGAGAAAAAATGCATGGACACCAAGTGGGGGAAGGGGTGATAAACGGAAAGATTGGGATTGACATATATACACTACTATTTATAAAATAGTTCACTAATGAGAACCTACAGTATAGCACAGGAGGAAAAAAGGTACAATCTATTTGTATTGTAGGATGTATATTAAGTTAACCTTAAAAATGCATTCCAATATATAGTGTTGGTGGTGGTTTGGTGATCTAGTCACTAAATCATGTCCAACTCTTTGCAACCCCATGGACTGTAGCCTGTCAGGCTCCTCTGTCCACAGGATTCTCCAGGTAAGAATACTGGAATAGGTCACCATGCCCTCCTCCAGATCCTCCCAACCTAGGGGCTGAACCCAGGTCTCCTGCATTGCAAGCAGATTTTTTACCTTCTGAGCCACCAGAGAAACCCATGAATCCTGGAGTTGGTAGCCTATCCCTTCTCCAGGGGACCTTCTGGACCCAAGAATCAAACTGGGGTCTCCTGCACTGCAGGTGGATTCTTTACCAGCTGAGCTACCAGGGAAGCCCCCTTGCTTTTCCTCCTTCTGTGTCAGTTCTTTTCTTTCTCTGTGCTGCTGCCTGGTGTCACATGCACAGGAGACATTCAACTCTCTGTTCTTGGAGGATCCCTGAAGAAGACAGATTTCCTTTCAAATTGGTAAAGTATTTTCAGCCTTGAAGGCTATGTGTAGAATTTCAATTTCTTGGGCACTAATAAATTCCAGGAGTTACTATATCAAATAATAGCGCTGAGATGGAGTCTTTGATGGGTGATTTCTTCTTTTCTCCAACTCTCTCTATATGAACTGGGGGCAAGAACTAATGGGCAAAAGCCCTCTGCCATGGCTATCTGAAAATGCCCCAGATGGCAGAGTGTATCCTATTCTGAATTCTGGAAAGTGTGATTCAAAGAACTATTCAAAAAGTATTATTTCTGTCATAATTTAAGACATTTTAAAATTTTCCAAACATTTCAGGAATATGAATAATACACAATGTGCACAGGTCACCTGCAGAAAGCATAAATGAAAACGCTAAAGGATTTAATATGACACATTAAAATTATATAATATTTTACAATTGTCTATCTGAAGGGTGAATGGGTGTTAAGAGACTAGAAAATACATTTTAAATTAAGTTTATTTTTGTTTGTAATTCCCCATTACTCATATACAAAATTTAAAATAGAGCATTGTACAATAGATGTTATCAGGCTAAGATTAACATTCAGACATACTAATATTCTAATTTTTTAAAAGTAAGATATAATTTAATGACAATGAGTACCATGTCTCCCCCAAATATTCTTACTTCTACCTGAATTAAGAATGAATATTACCTTCATTCTAACAGAGTGAAGTAAAATTAATGCAGATAAAATATTAAGTATTGTATGTGGCACATATTTGGCTTTTTATAAATAATTAGAATTATTGCTTTTATCACTATTCCCATACTACTAGGGAAAAAAAATAACAGTTTTGGAATTCTGATTCATTTTCTAATGGATGCCCTGTTTTTTTCAAGAACGGATGACTGAAATCCTTTTATTTCAGTCCTCTGATATCTCAGTTGAGTAGACTGCCTCGTAATGAGAAAGTCTCATTTCTTAATGTGTTGTGAACTTGTGTGCCTACATTGTTGGCGGAGAGGCTTGATACCTCGGGCTTGCTGGTCCGGCAGAGCTGCGGGGGCTCCACCGATGTGTGAAACTCGGAGCTGTGGGCTGTTTTTTCATCAAGTGCACTTGACTTTCCTGCTGGTTTTCTTTCTAAGCTCCACCCTGAAAAGCACAGGCCTCTTTAGCAAAATTAAGGAAAAACGGAGTGATCTCTCTTTGGGCCATAATCGTGTGAAATAGATTAAGAAGTACCCTTGCTCTTGCCAGCAGGCAGCAACTACAAACTGACAACTGTTCACAGCTACGAATCATAGAACAAAGGGAGCAGAAAAAAATGACTAGTCTTTATTTATCTTTACTCACAAAGGTGTGCATGTGTGTATAGATGTGGGGTGGGGATTTTTCCCCAGAGAAAGCAGGAAAATGACTGAAAGGAATATAGGGAAAAAAGACAATTTGGAGAATAGTTATGTGTGAGTGTATGTGTGTTGTGCTTTTTTTTTTTTTTTTGATCTGTCACAGTTTAAAAAAATATTTCCACTTAAACTACATTGCAGAAGTTTTATAACTAAACTACTATTCCAGAGTTAATCTGTTAAATTGTATTAATTGCTG
>SJYC01120089.1:0-50825 GCA_006408675.1 Madoqua kirkii
GCTAAGCAGAGCCTCGTACTGTCTCATTCTGTCCTTGCAGCCAGCACGCCCAGGTGGGTATTGCCATCTGCTCTCAGACTCAGCAGGAGAGAACTTGCCAGAGTCAAACAGGCAGCCAGCGGCAGACCCCCAAACCTCAAGCTTCCAGGGGCGCCACCCCACCCCCTGCCACGGCTCTTTGGGGCCAAACGCAACCTCTGTGGGATGCCAGTGGGGAGAGAGGGACCAGAGGAAGCTGGATTCGGAGGGGACGCTGGGCCGCCCGGTGGGATAGTAAGCTGTTTGTCTGCACTGGTCCCCGCCGCTGACCCCCACCTGCACCCTCTCTCGCTTTTCTCATCTCTCACCAGGCATCAGCAGGTCCCGGAAAGAGCCTGTCCCCAAAGCCCCTGTGGCCACTGTGGCCATCAGGGGGGACCCTGCCTCTCCTACCCCCCCAACATCCACTGCCTGGGCCCCCGGGGCCCCCAGCACCCTACAGCCCACAGGTGGGTGCCCAGCTGCCCTGCCCTTCCCCCTCCTTGCCCCGAGTCCCTGACCCTCTCTGCCATGTGGGGCTATCAGCTCTGGGGAGGGCAGGGGCTTGGCTTTTAGAGCAGAGCATGCCGGATCCAGGGTCGCGGGAGCACGGCGCCTGGAGGCCTCCAGGCAGTCCGGACCTCCTGTCGCTGGGGTCTAGCCAGGGCGCCCAGGGCTCGCAGCAAGCCCCTGGAGCCCCCTCCCTAGGCACTGCTCAGAGAGCCCAAGGAGCCAGCCTAGGCCCTGCCCCCACAGCCATGCCAGCCCTCCAGCCCTGCCCCTGCCCCCAGCGGCTGACCCCTAGGAGACGGACGGGGCAGGGTTAGCTGAGCACAGACTCAGATCAGCAGGCAGAGGGGACTGCCACCTTGAGCTGCATAACCTCTGCGCTAGGCTTTAGGCTGTGGACTGCTGGGCCTTTGGGGGCTCAGAGTGCGGGGGCAGGGCCAAGCCAGGGGTGTGTGGGAGGCTTGGGCTGCTGGGGTGGCCCTCTGGTCTCCCCAGGGGAGTCCGCCAGATCCTGCCTTCCGGGAGTGCCAGGACTTGAAAGGACTCGTCCTCCCCCAAGGGTGACAGGAAGATGTGGCCAAGGTCCCTGGTTCCACCGTCCGGGGCGAGGTGCCCTGACTGCCTGCCCCCACCCTGTCCCACGCCCTCTGCAGTGAGGAGCTGGCAAGGTGGGGGTCTCCTTACTCCTGAGGCAGTGCCGTGACCCTTCCTCTCTCATGCTCACGGACCCCAGAAACCCCTGTCAGCAGGGAGGGGTCCCCGACTCTCTGGCCTCAGCTTATTGTTGGGGATGGGGCTCAGCCCTCTCCCAGCTGCAGGAAAGTGCCCGCACCCGGCTCCTCCATGGGGCCGGAGGCTGACACACCACATGTCTTTTCTCTCTGTCCCCCTCCCTTCTCCACAGGAGGCATTTGCCTGGGTGGGCCGGGGGAAGGGGCCCACTGGGAGATCCGAGGATTGCAAGCTGGCCTCCTGGCCCAGGAATCTCTCTGGGTGGGGGACACGGGTCACTGGGAGTCCAGGCTCCAGACATAAGTTGGGCCAGCCTCCTGAGACTCCACACTTTTTTGTTGTTGTTGAGTCTGTGATGAGCAGACCGGACCAAAAATAGTCGTGGTGGGTGCCATGTCTGCCTGCAGGCGGTGCTCTATCTGGGTGGGATGCCGGACAGACACACACATGCACACACACACGCGCACAGACACACACACACGTGCACATGCACACACATCGAGGAACCTGGACTCCATTTTTGGAGCTGCTTCTGACGTGGGACACGGAGTGCCAACTGCAAAGCTGGGAATTAAGGAGAGTGTCAGAGTCAGGGCGGTGAGCCTGGGTGAGGGAAGGTATGAGGGTCCCCAGGACCCTGATGCTAAGAAAGAGGCACCCCTTCCTCCAGGCTGGACTATCGGACATCCAGAAAGGTCAGGGTCCTCTTTGCCTCTTGAGCCCAGGGCCGGGCTGGGAGCCCAGTCCCTAGCGGCCCACATCTTAGGGGTCACCAGTCCTCTTTAGCACCTGAGCCCACACCTGGGTCCCTGTGATGCTCCCCAGCCCCCGCCACTGATGACGACATTCACTGTGGGGTGTGGTGACCAGGTGCCTCCCAGGCCAGGAGCTTGTAGTGGGTTCCTGGTTCACAGCCCTGAGAAATGGGGACTGAGGTTTTCCTAGTTCCCCCAGGTTAAGGCTTAGGAAGCAGCAGCTGGGTTTTTACAGTATGTCAATGATCCCTCAATAAAGCTGTTTTAAAAAGAAAGAGTAGTTGCTCAAGGAAACAAGACAGGTCCTGACCTTGGGGCTCACTGACTTCTGACGCTTCCTGCCCACTCAGCTGTCCAGAGCCACAGTCCTGAGACCCTGGGGAGCTGTGAGGTGGTGCTGCCTTTAAGGCCAAGTTTGCACGGCTCTCCAGTTTTGAAGGAACAGACGGGCATCCATCTGGCCTTGGCAAGCAACATGAGTCACTCTGAGAAGGCTCTTCCGGAACACCTGAGCACATCCCTGGAAAGTCCAGTCTTTCCCACTCCCAGGCCACCAGAAAGGTCTTGATTCTCTCCAGGTGCCTCCCAACAGGTGCTTCGGGCTCTTTGGCCCAAGTCCAGCTGGGCCTGTGGACCGCTGGCCCGCATGTCTCTCCCTGCTGCCCATGTCAGGCTGCCAGCGGAGAGGCTGTTCAAGACCACTAACCCGTCCCCAGTGTGGCTGCAGGGGGTGGCGGGAGCGAGACTGCAAAGCACCAAGCCTTCAGGGCGGGTTTATCGCCGCAGCCCTAATTAAGCCCTTGCCAATTTGAGTCTCGAGGCCTCTTCTCATTGAACATCCCATAAATGTCAATTTCACATCCAGAGGCTCCCTGCTCCCAGCTGGAACATCCCCCGCACTTTTTAGCTGGTAGATTTTCTTTCTCTTTCTCCACCAACTGGCATCATGCATAATCCCTTTAAGAAGCGGAAAATATCCGATTTCTCCCCTTGTCCCTCTGGGTTTGTCCTTTGAAATTTGGCACAGGGTGATTCTTCCATCTCTCGTCTTGCCAGCCCGTCCGCATCGCCTACTGTGGGTCCAGTTAGTCCTGGAGATGGGCAGGGTGCCACTTGGGGGCTGACTCATATTGGGGTCCCTGGTGAAGCTGGGACCAACCTAGGGCTCAGGGAGGATGCTCCAGTTGCCGGATCAGGGTTTGACTGGAAGCCTTCAAGGACCCTCTGGGCATGTTTGGTGTCTTGGCCAGAACACACTCCCTTTAAGGCCATCAGCCAGAGGCCTCAGTGCAGAGAGGACTGGGCCCCGATACAGGACTCCGTCTAACTCCAGCCTTCATTCAGAACGGAGGCCACGCAGGGAGGGAGCTCCAAGGATGAGGAGTCCCTCTGAAAGGGCTGTCCAAAGTATGCCGATTCTCAGGCAGGGGTCCCTGTCCCACCTGGCATCCCTGCGCCCTTCAACAGGCTGCCTTAGCACAGATGCTGCCTCTCCTATAGATCTGAACCCAGTTCCACTCGGCTGGTGTAGACAGAGCTGCTTCTTAGAGTGCTGCTTCTATAAGGAGCCTGCAGGGGGTGATGCCTCAGGAGGCCCCCGGGACAGCCCAGCCCCTCGCGTGACTTGGTTTCTCCTCTTCTCTCCCCCAAGAGTGGAGCAGGCCATCCACCGCGGCCCCGCTCTGGGTGCGCGCCCCTTGGCCCCAGGTGTCCTCCAGTGCAGAAGGTATGGGGGGGGGGTTGCCCTGAGACTCTGCAGTGGAGGGATCAGGGCCACGTGGTGGGAACCCCGGGTGGCAGGGCCCCCCAGGGTGGAGGGGAGGGCCCTTGGAGCTCTACTCACACCCCCAACCCCACCTACTTAGCCACCGTGACCTCACCCCACCCGGTCCCTTTCAGTCCTGCACTCTAACCCTCACCTTAACCCCCGAGAGCTCCCAAGCCCAGTGGAGACCCTGTCCTGAGAACAGTAATCCCCTGGGGCTCAAGAGTCAGAGCGGGCTTCCTGCAGGGGCTTGGCTCCTGGGTCGGGAAGATCCGCTGGAGGAGGGCATGGCAACCCACTCCAGTATTCTTGCCTGGAGAACCCCATGGACAGAGGAGCCTGGTGGGCTACAGTCCATGAAGTCGCTTCTAGGGGAAGGGGGAAGGTAGCCTTCCGGGTGGCAGGACCAGCTGCGGCAAAAGCTTGGCAGTGGGATGCCAGGGAGCGATGGCTTCACCAAGCGAGACCTGGGGAGGGCTTGGGGAGTCGCACTGAGACCAAGCCCAGAGCCTCATTCTCCCATTGCGTTGGGAAGAAACTCATGTGGGCTCGAGAACTCGTCTGCACTTATAGTGGACACACCCAGGAAGCACACAGGGTCTGCCTGAGTCTCCAATATCGGACACTGTCCCTGGTCCCAGCTCACTGTTCCCTGGCGGTAGGACCTGATGCCAGGCTCGGGCGGCAACCCCACCCGCACCTCCCGTTCTCCTCTCACGGGCTGTGAATGGTGAGCGGGGCTTTGAGCGCCCCCTGCTGGTGAGTGGTTCCGGAGGCAGAATCACAATTAGGGAGAGTCTGCGGAGACCTCTGAGCCCAGGGGCGTCCTCCTGGCGATGGGGAGCCGGCTGCAGCAATCACATCCTGGCCCTGGACCGACTGGGACACCACGGCCTCTCAGGGAGAAGCCAAGGGGACCGTGGCATGCTCCCCCACAAATAAAGAGCTGGGGTTCTGGGCAGTCTGTGCTCCTGGCTAGATGGCTCCTGACAGTGGAAGGCAAAGGACTCACTGCATGGAGCAGGGAGCTTGCTTCAGAAAGGAAGTGCTGAGTCGCTCAGTCATGTCTGAGCGACTTCATGGACTGTAGCCCGCCAGGCTCCTCTGTCCATGGGATTCTCCAGGCAAAAATACAGGAGTGGGTTGCCATTTCCTCCTTCAGGGGATCTTCCCGACCCAGGGATCGAACCTGCGTCTCTTGCTTCTCCTAGATTGGCAGGCGAGTTCTTCACCACTGAACCACTGGGAAAGGAAGGGAGATGCCCAAATCTTGCATACCAGGTTCACACTCTGGACTTGACCCTCACAGAAGTCTGGAGAGGAGCAATAGTTCAGGGAGTCCAAAGTGGTGTTCTTTCAACCACTCAACAAAGCGTCCAGCTTCAGCAAAGTCTTGAGCATAGCATGAGAGATGTCAAAGAATAATGTGGGAGGATGAATCCAGCTGAACTGATGGTAGATGGTCTCCGAGGGGTGGGGGGGGAACCAAGGGCACGCCGGGTTCTGCACGCAAGGGCTGTGCTGTGAAACCTCAAATCTGAGCAGTGACAAAGCTGCTCCAGAGCTCGCCCAGGGCACCTTGGGAGCCTCTACTGGGCTTTATCTGGGCAAAGACAGCCCGCCCTGGGCAGCTGGACCATGGCTGATGAAAGGGCTTGTTTCTCATCTCTCCAAGCTGCGGGCACCTCCGCTGTTGCCCCTGCCCCCGCCAAGGCCTCCAAACTTTTCCAGCTCAGGCCCAAATCTCCTCAGGTGATGCCCGTTGAAGAATTCGAAGGTAAGAGGAAGGCCGTGGGGTGGATCAGCCCTCCTCCAGCATTTCTCCCTCTACCTCCAAAAAAAAAGTGCTGGACGAAGACCAGTGATGCCTGGCTCAGAAAACCCTCCCAGAGTAGCTGGGTCAAGGTGAAGTGGAGCCTGTCTCCCCTCCGGTCCTCCCTCCCGAGGGAGCTGGGGGCGGGCATGAGTCAGAAGCACAGTGGGCAGGCCAGGGCATGCAGGGCAGCTGCCAGAAATAGCCTGTCCTGGCTCCCCGGGAGGCGTGGCCCAGGGCTTATCTTGGTGGAAGCAAGATCTGGGACACGGGGTCACTGAGGGCGCTCCTTGGGACACCTGGAGGACTCTCACCTTCTCACTGTCCCTGGAGGGACAAAGCGATGGGGACAGGAGGCCATGGGGTGGGAATGCCACCCAGCTCCTCCTGGGCAAAGCTCGGAGGCTCTTTCCTCAAGGTCTCCCATGTCCTTGACCCTGACACCTGGTCAGTCCTCCCTTCTCCCATCACAAAGGGAAGGGTGGCTGCTCTAGGGATACACAGATGGTGTCTCACAGAGGGCACCCTTCCTTGTTCAAGGAGATGCTGAACCCCTTAGGAGGGGACACCAAGGGATGGCCTCCATCTGTGGCAGGGAAGATGACCCTCCTCACCGAACTCTGCCCCCTTGATGATGTCATGGGAGCCACCTCCAATCCCTGAGGGCCTCACCTCTGGGGATCACAGGTGCCTCAGTGAGAGTCAGAAGCTGGGCCAGGGCTGGCCTTGGAGGTCAAGGCGAGAATCTCAGGGCCCAAACCTTAAGGCAGCACGTGCTGTCGGGGTCGAGCAGGAGCAGGCGCTGAGCTGCCAAGTGCATCTGCACAACAGCCCAGGCTAATAGGAAAGCGTCCTGCAGGGGGCGGGTTTCCTCGAACCGTCTTCCAAAGCAGCCCGGGGAGGAAGTTCCTGGTCCTTCCCACCTCTGGCGTACCTGCATGCGTCTGCCCTTCACTGAATCACTGGGATACTGTGGTGAGCGCCAGGTACCCAGGCACTGCTCTCCCTGAGCTCACCACCCGATGGCATGACCCATCCCCCCTGCATGGATCATTTCTAACCACCCCAGCATCCCTCCAGAGAGTGCTTCACCCTGGTACCCAGCCAGGCTTCAGCGGCTGCTCTCCCTGGTGCCTGCCCTTGGGGCCAGGTGGGAATTAGTGGGCCGGGCCCATGCTGGTTCTCATTCTGGTTCAAAGCTAGCGGGCCCATCCCTCCCCAAACGGCACAGGAGTGAGTGTTGGAGGCCCGGGGTACCTTCCTGCGAGGTCCCCCCTGCCCCTGCCTCAGTTTCCCTGACTGCATGGGGGAGGGGTCGCAGGAAGGCGCCGTCCGTTTGCTCTCTGACCCTTGGTGTTTCTCATGCTCGGCCGGCCCAGACTGCGAGTGCTACGGCCACTCCAACCGCTGCAGCTACATCGACTTCCTGAACGTGGTGACGTGCGTCAGCTGCAAGCACAACACGCGGGGCCAGCACTGCCAGCACGCCGCCTGGGCTACTACCGGAACGGCTCCGCCGAGCTGGACGACGAGCACGTGTGCATCGGTGAGCGGGGCGCGGGCGCGGGCGCGGGCGCGGGCCGCCAGAGAGGCCTTAGGTGCGGTCTGGACCCCTGCCTGGAACCTCCGGGGAGGCTGGTGGTGGTCCCTGGCATTCAGGAGCTCAGGCGGGTCTGACGCTTTGCAGCCCCATGGACTGCAGCAGGCCAGGCCTCTCTGTTCTTCACTAACCCCTGGGTTTTGCTCAAACTCACGTCCATTGAGTTGGCGACGCCATCCAGCCATCTCATCCTCTGTCACCCCCTTCTCCTCCTGTCCTCAATCTTTCCCAGCATCAGGGCCTTTTCCAGTAAATCAGTTCATCACATCAGGTGGCCAAAGTATTGGAGCTTCAGCTTCAGCATCAGTCCTTCCAATAAATATTCAGGGTTGATCCGGAAAAATTCCAACTCCAGGGCCCACTCCGGCTGGGTGTTTCTAAGGACAGAATCCTCCAAAATCCGCTCTATTGATAAGCTCCCCATGTGGTTCTCCCTGCAGGCACTTAGCTGGGCCAGGGCTGGCCTTGGAGGTCAAGGCGAGAATCTCAGGGCCCAAACCTTAAGGCAGCACGTGCTGTCGGGGTCGAGCAGGAGCAGGCGCTGAGCTGCCAAGTGCATCTGCACAACAGCCCAGGCTAATAGGAAAGCGTCCTGCAGGGGGCGGGTTTCCTCGAACCGTCTTCCAAAGCAGCCCGGGGAGGAAGTTCCTGGTCCTTCCCACCTCTGGCGTACCTGCATGCGTCTGCCCTTCACTGAATCACTGGGATACTGTGGTGAGCGCCAGGTACCCAGGCACTGCTCTCCCTGAGCTCACCACCCGATGGCATGACCCATCCCCCCTGCATGGATCATTTCTAACCACCCCAGCATCCCTCCAGAGAGTGCTTCACCCTGGTACCCAGCCAGGCTTCAGCGGCTGCTCTCCCTGGTGCCTGCCCTTGGGGCCAGGTGGGAATTAGTGGGCCGGGCCCATGCTGGTTCTCATTCTGGTTCAAAGCTAGCGGGCCCATCCCTCCCCAAACGGCACAGGAGTGAGTGTTGGAGGCCCGGGGTACCTTCCTGCGAGGTCCCCCCTGCCCCTGCCTCAGTTTCCCTGACTGCATGGGGGAGGGGTCGCAGGAAGGCGCCGTCCGTTTGCTCTCTGACCCTTGGTGTTTCTCATGCTCGGCCGGCCCAGACTGCGAGTGCTACGGCCACTCCAACCGCTGCAGCTACATCGACTTCCTGAACGTGGTGACGTGCGTCAGCTGCAAGCACAACACGCGGGGCCAGCACTGCCAGCACTGCCGCCTGGGCTACTACCGGAACGGCTCCGCCGAGCTGGACGACGAGCACGTGTGCATCGGTGAGCGGGGCGCGGGCGCGGGCGCGGGCGCGGGCCGCCAGAGAGGCCTTAGGTGCGGTCTGGACCCCTGCCTGGAACCTCCGGGGAGGCTGGTGGTGGTCCCTGGCATTCAGGAGCTCAGGCGGGTCTGACGCTTTGCAGCCCCATGGACTGCAGCAGGCCAGGCCTCTCTGTTCTTCACTAACCCCTGGGTTTTGCTCAAACTCACGTCCATTGAGTTGGCGACGCCATCCAGCCATCTCATCCTCTGTCACCCCCTTCTCCTCCTGTCCTCAATCTTTCCCAGCATCAGGGCCTTTTCCAGTAAATCAGTTCATCACATCAGGTGGCCAAAGTATTGGAGCTTCAGCTTCAGCATCAGTCCTTCCAATAAATATTCAGGGTTGATCCGGAAAAATTCCAACTCCAGGGCCCACTCCGGCTGGGTGTTTCTAAGGACAGAATCCTCCAAAATCCGCTCTATTGATAAGCTCCCCATGTGGTTCTCCCTGCAGGCACTGGAGTTTGAGAACCACGCGTTCGAGCCAGAGACAGGGTCTAGGGCTTGCCTGGCTGTGTGGTGGTGGTTTAGTCGATAAGTCGTGCTCGACTCGTGCGACCCCATGGACTGTGGCCCACCAGGCTCCTCTGCCCATAGGATTTCCCAGGCAGGAATATTGCAGTGGGCTGCCATTTCCTCCTCCAGGGAGATCTTCCCAAGCCAAGCTGTGTGCCTTTCATCAATTCTCTTCCCCTCTCTGAGCCTGTTTCCCTGTTTGTAAGGTGGGAGGTGGATCAGGTCAAGGGTTGTCCAACCCCTCTGGGGGGACTGATGCTTTCCTTCAAATGAATCTTTAGTGCTTTATAAGCCCTTCACACAGCAGCCCCTCCCCCACCCTCCACCTGCCACCCGCCCTCCTTGAGCAAATGGTCTTTCTTTACTCTCTGCGCCAGGCCTGGCTTTTGTGATAAAGAAGGAGATAAATCTACAAGGGGCCCTGGGCCCAGCCAGAGGCAGGCCAACCCCAAAGGTGGGCCCCATGGCCTGCAACCAGCACCCACTAGACTGGAATGCTATCTCCAGTAGAGGCCAGTTCTCAGCTTTGGGATGGCCAGCGCCCTTGGGAACCCCTCTGTCCATGCCCCGCCCAGTAGGCTGGCCCTGGCTGTGCAAAGCTGCAATTGTCAGTCTGAATTATGGCAGCGGCCTTCAGATAATTTCATCAGTTCTCAAGTGATCTCAAGGGAACCGCGCAGCCCATGTCACACTGGCCAGCCGCGGGGGACAGGGAGGGGCCTCTGGATCCGATTAGAGGCGGTCCTCCACCCCCCACCCCGCACCTCCTTTTTCTTTTCCTGCTGCCTCCACCCCGGCCAAGCACTAGGCGACAAGGACACCCAGAGTGGAGGCATTTGGCTCCCCCAGGGGGCAGAGGCCCCAGGAAACCGACTGGGAAGGGGCAAGGTGAGGCTGGAGGTCCTGGAGGAGAGCATGGATGCCCGCTACACCTTCCGGTCCCCACACACAACACAGCCCGCAGGTCAGATGTCAGGTGGCCTCGATGAGGCCCCGCCCACCTGTCAGTCACCGCTCTTTGAAGCTGGGGTGGATCAGCGCCCGCCCCAGTTACAGAAGCGGGGAGATGGGCCCAGAGAGCGGAAAGGGCTGGCCCAGGCCACATAGCGCCAGGGCCAGAAAGGGGAAGGGGCCGCCTGGATGGGAGGAAATGCCGTCTTCCCTCGCGATCTGGACACCCCAGGCAGCCCTCACCCCACCGTCCAGCCGCGGAAGCGGAGATCCGACGGGGAGGGTGGTGGGGTCTGGCGGGGTGGGTCCGTGCGGACAGCGCCCACAAGTCACGCTGATCACTCGCCGTGCGACTGTCGGTCCAGAGTGTAACTGCAACCAGATCGGCTCCGTGCACGACCGGTGCAACGAGACCGGCTTCTGCGAGTGCCGCGAGGGCGCGGCGGGGCCCAAGTGCGACGACTGCCTCCCCACGCACTACTGGCGCCAGGGCTGCTACCGTGAGTGCGCGCCGGGAGGACCGGGGCTGTGGGGCCCGGGGTGGGGCCTGATGCTGCGGAGCGGGGCCAGTGGGTGGGCGGGGCCTGATGCTGCCGGGGCGTGTAGGTGGGTGGGGCTGATGCTGCAGAGCCGGGTCAGTAGGTGGGCGGGGCCTGGTGTTAAAGGCGGGGTCTGGGTGGTGGGCGGGGCCTGATGCGGCTGTGGAGTAGGTACTAGGAAGGGAGTTGGAAGCAAAAGAGGAGCTGGGAGTTGGTGGGAGTTGGCAGGAGGTTGGGAGGGCTTTCGGGGAGGAAAGGAGGCTGTCTGAGGAAGCGATGGGCTGGTGGAGACTCGATGTTAGCCGCCGGAAGAGGGTGGAAGGGCGGCCCAGGTACTTGGACCGGCACGTCTCAGTCTCAGAAGCTCCAGCGCGGGTGGTGGTGGTGGTGGATTCGGGGTGGACCAGACCGCCGCCCGCCTTAACCGCCCCTCCGCCCCGCAGCCAACGTGTGCGACGACGACCAGCTGCTGTGCCAGAACGGGGGCACCTGCGTGCAGAACCAGCGCTGCGCCTGCCCACGTGGCTACACCGGCGCGCGCTGCGAGCAGCCCGCTGCGACTCCGCCGACGACGAGGGCGGCCTGGACTGCGACCGCGCGCCGGGGGCTGCCCCGCGCCCCGCCACCCTGCTCGGCTGCCTGCTGCTGCTGGGGCTGGCTGCCCGCCTGGACTGCTGAGCCCCGTGGAGGGCACCCCGGGCAGGGTAGGGGCCAGTCCGCGCGCCCTGTCGCGCCCTGCGCCGGGGGCCGGCGTCCGAGGTCTGGCGGTGAGAAGGGTGCGGCCTGAGCTGCTCCCAGGTGCTACTCAGCAGAGTCCTCCCGCCCCGTCCCCCTACCCCAGTGGCACCTGCCCCCGCCCCTGCACGGCAGCGGGGGATGCTGTGGGGTCCTGGCTCCAGCGGCCTGCGATTTTGGTCTTAGTTTTTCTTTTATATTACCCACCGCCCCTTTCCTTTTTTTTTTTTTGCCGGCAGTGAGACCGAGGGTGGGGAGGAACGCTGCTCACCCCACACCCTCAGATTCTGCCACACACACGACTGTTGCAGACACCCCCAACGCCTGTCCCTGGCTCACCACCAGCCAGCGGACCCAAAATCCAGTTGCCTACAACTCTAGTCGCTGACAATTCTCTTTTCTATTCTTGGTTTTCCTTTGCAACCCACCAGACCCCAGGCCTTTCCAGAGGTCTGGTGACCAAGGAGCTCACTGTCTGGGGACAGGGAGTTAGGACGGAGGGTTGGGAGGGCCGGACACTTCCTTGTGTAGAGAACTATTTTTGTTTGTATCAACTGCTCCTATGAAGGAGGGCCCCGTGCGGGGACGTTGGTCACCATGGTGGGTGGTTGATGGTGTATAATCTGACAGTAAAGAATCTGCTCACTGCTGCCTCCAGGGCCTGTGTTCTTTCTGCTCTTTTTTTACCCAGCAAGTGTGGAGGTGAAATGGGAACTCACAGAAAAGCCTTAAAGAAACGATTTCACTCTTAAGGCCCATCTCTTCCCCAGGCCCCTTTGTGAATAACGAGCAGGTGTGGCCAGCAGAGCTGTCTCACTAGGTGGCCAGGCCTGGCCCTGCAGTGACCTCCGATATTCCCCAAACTTGGGAGGTTGTCTCTCTTCTTTCCCTAAAAAAAAAAAAAATCCAAAGTGTATTGGCACTTTTCCTTAGCTGTCCTCAAATTTAAAAGCACATGGTAGACAAGGATTTGTTGAGAAGTCCCAGGGAAGGGACTGGCAGAGCGCGGGATAGGGCTGGACTCCGATGATTCTATTTATAAACCGGTATCGGAGAGGGATTTCTATCAGGCCCGCTGGACCCTCAGCCTCAGGCCGTCTCTGAAGCTGGGGCCGCGGCCTTCCGGCGCCCCCTGGTGGCCAGGTTACAAGGTGAGCGCAGGCTGATGGAGGCGGAATGGCAAAGACCCACAACCCACCATCCTCCCCTTTCATCTTTCTCTTTCCCTCCTGAGCATCAGTCAGGGGACGGCCAAGGGGACCAGGGACAGCCTGGGAATCGTGAAAGGAAGCTCAGAAGAAAGGGGTCCATCAGCTTAGCCCTGTGCTTCTGAGGTGCCTGTGGGTCTTTCTCTGGTCCTTGGGAGCTGGACTTCCCTGCTATCTCTCAAGAAGGTCTGGCTTTCCCTGGCCACCTGATTACTTCCCAGCTGCCTCGGAAGATTCCCAGCACATGGATCAGGTCCTGGTTCCTTGCTGTTCCTACAGCCTCCCCACCCCCAGCCCCCAGCCCCTGCAGCTACCCTCTGAATGCAGCCCATCTTTCCAGGCTGGGACGTTCAACATAAAACTGTTCATTCCTCCTACAAGTCCCCAGAGCAAGGCTCAGACAGAGTCTAATGAAACTCGGCCTTGCAGATGACAAGACATTACAACATGGCCACAAGTGATATAAAATGTGTCTAGGGCCTCTCAGGGCCAAACACCAGGCCCTTCTGGCCTCCCGATCTGTCTCAGCTTCCAACCCCAAAGTGCCTTCTGTCAGGTCCCCATGCCCCCTCTCCCTTACCATCCTCACCTTCTTCTTAGTGACAAGCTCACTAGCTCACTGGCTAAAAGCAAACATTCCCGGGGCACCTTGTTACCTGGCGTGCTCACGTGACCCAGCTCTGGCCAATGGGCTACAAGCAAGGGAATGGGCACGGCCTCCGGAGTCTTCAAAGCCTTTGTTTGCCTTCACTCTGCACCAAGCCTCAGTTGGCAAGTTTGGGCCCCTGCTTGTCTCTCTGGCTCCCTCACCCTGATAGTCAGCGTGGGTTGGGGAGCCACCCCATCAGGATGGTGGAGCCCAGAAGGTGGAGATTGGTTTTCTGAGGACCTAGCAGAGCTGGGTGTCGCCTGCCCTGGTTCCTCGCCTCTTCACTTAAATGTGTGAGAAAAAATAAACTTGGATGTGATCAAAAACACTGGTCTTCGGGGTTTTTTGTCACAGGTGGACCTACTGGTTCCTAAGTTACTGGCCTTTCCCACTCAGCCTCTGGGCCCCCAAGTCCACTGAGGCAGAGACACTAAAACGCTCCCAGCCATGGCCCCCACGTCATAACACTGCCCATGAGGAAGACAACAGGGCACAGCGGCTTTAGGCCCAGCACTTCAGGGCCTCACTGTCTCAAGACCCTCTTTCCAGGACAGGACTTGCCTCCACCTTCAGATGAGCAGGGGGTGGGGGTGGGGGCTTGGGGGAGACGAAGAAGGGGGAGCAGGCTGAGCAAATCCACCTCTAGGCAAACACCAGCTGCTGGCTGCAGTTTGTAAGCAGTGGCTTCTCGGCCTCTTCCTCCTCACGATGTTAACATAGGAACCACAATCACACCCCTAAATACACACACAGAACCTTGGGTCCCTTGACAGAAGCAGAGCTTGAGACATGGGTTCAGAGCGTGGATTTGTGGAGGGGGTGCTGTTTGGAAGATGGATGAAGTGAATCGGGTGGGGGTGGGGAGGCCCAGTGAGGTATCCCTGAAGGCACCCACCGAGGCTCTGAGCAGAAACCCTGTCCTGAAGCAAGGGGCAGGCTCACATCACGGGCTTCATGCTGGATTTGGGGGCCCCCAGTACAGCACGTGGGCAGCTCTAAGTCGTTATCAGGCATTGCACCACTGCAGGGGTGATCCCCATAGACGGACTCTGGGCCAGGCATCAGCAGCTTCTACTGTACACACACACACACCACACACCCACACCACACACACACACCCACACACCACACACACACACCACACACACACACCACACACACACACACCCACACACACCACACACACACCCACACACACACCCACACACACACCCCTGGAGTCACCCTGGGTGTGTTCCCAGAAAGGGTCCTGAGAGGGAGAGGTCGGGGAGGAGGTGGGGAGAGCCCTGCCTGCGCTGACCCTTCCCAGCAGGGCCAGTGTCTACACAAGCCAGGGGCAGGGAGGTGGAGCACTCACAATCAGACTGGCAGCCTTGGGGCCCCAGGAGGCGGCCCAGGCCCTGACCCCGGCCAGAGGCTGGAGGGAAAGTTGCCAGTGGCGATTTGGAACTCTGACATCTTCCAGGCAGAGCCCCACCTCTTCAGTGGTGCTTCCTGGTCCCGGACCTCGTGTGTGGACATCTGGTTCTGAGCGGCTGAGAGAAGGCTCCGCTTTCACGACATGGATGGCGACAGCCACCGTCCACGGGCCCGGCCGCGCGTCCTCAGGCCTCACCGTCACGAACCTCACCCGAGGACAGGACTCCCGGCCTCACTGCCGGGTCGGGTAGGATGCTGTTAAGTCTCCAGGTGACAGTTGCTTTCCCTCCCAAGTTGCGACAACCAAACGTGCCTCTGGCGTTGCAAATTGGTGGAGAATGTTCTAGGTGGAAGGACTACCCAGTTAACAGAGAGGGAAGTAGAGGCTCCGATTCGGGAGGTAACTTGCCTGAAATCACACTTGCTAAGAAGCAGGGGCAGGAAGTGATTCAGGACGGCAGAGGGTGAAGCCCAGGGTGGGGAGGGGGCTCGGGGCATCCCCCGCCCGCCCCCACAGGGCCTGCAGCACTGGCCCAACCCCCTCCTCCGCCCCTGCAGCGGCTCCAGGACAGAGCCAGGTGCCCTGGGGAGCCAGGTGTCATCCAAACGGCCTTGCTGTCAGAGAAAATGCCTTGCCCGCTGCCCCCACGTGCCCCCTCTAAATAAGCAGGCCTGCTGTGCCGGCACTTCTGGTTATGAGGCATTTATGGGCGCCTGGGGAGCGCCTGTGGGCCACTCCCTGCAGGCCTGGGCAGGCAGGGCTGAGAGGGGGCTCCCCCCACACCCACACCCCTACCTCAGAATGGCACCTCCAGCTCGGCCAGTCTCCCCAGTCCCTAAGGGAGCCCTGCACATTTCAGGCCAGATGAGCAAAGGGTAAAAACCCAGGGAGGAGAAGCTTGACTTGTTTTTGTTTTCTTATAAAACACAAATTACAACTTCAAGGAAGTTAGAAAAAACAGAAATGCTAGATAAGAATTTTTAAATTGAAATCACCCACAATCTTCCATCCAAAGCTAATAACTGTCACTATTTTCTGATGTGCATGTCCAGCGCCTTTTCATAAAACACCCCCCACCGCCACGCAGTGTGCCTAGCATTTGTTAAGACCGTGCTAAGTCCTGTGCTGAGGCTGAGGCTGGATATACCTTCTATCAGGGACCCCTGAGATGAAGCTGAGAAGTGGACTCTGGGAATAGAATCATTTTACAGCTGAGAACACTGAGGTTCCACAGGTATCTTGGTTGGAGAGCTTGGACACAGCATCAAAAGTCAGCTGGGTGATTTAAGTTGAAAACATGATTTGAAAGATCATAGGACCCATATGGGACTTCCCTGGCGCCCAGTGGTTAAGACTCTACGCTCCCAATGCAGGGGGACCAGGGTGCCATCGCTCGTCAGGGAACTAGATCCCACATGCTTCAGCGAAGATCCCAAATGCCACAATTAAGACCTGGCTCAGCCAAATAGATAATTTATTTAAAAGGGTACGCAAAATCCCCACCCTTTTACTTTTTGCCCCTGCCAATGGCCCTCTTCCCCACCCATGCGTCTGTACATTTCATGGCTGATCCAGGGCCCACGTTTCCTTCCTTGAGTGGAGGGCAGGGGGCAGGGAGGGGCGTGTTTCCAGCGGCAGAAGGGATGGCACTGAGGGGCTCTCAAGTCCCACAATGTGGGTTTGAAGCTGTCCTCTACTACCTGGATGAATTTGGGCAAGTTACTCAATCCCTCTCTGCCTCAGTATCCTTATCTGTGAAACGGAGATGTGAAAAACCGCACCTGGTGGTCCAGGGGCTAGAACTTTGGGCTTTCTCTGCCGAAGCTGTGGGTTCAACCCCTGGCTGAGGAACTAAGATCTCCCCAGCTGCACCACAGGGCAAAAAGCAAACCAAGCGCCAACAGAACCCAGCACCTATGTCACAGGGCCACCACGAGGCCACAGAAGGGCAGTGCTGGCCCAAATACGTGACCAGCGTCTGCTGCTGTGATCCGCTTCTTCCCCAGACCCTGTCATGTGGGTGTGGTGTCACATACATACACATACATGGAGCAAAACTAACCCTCACCTCCCCCTGATATCGTGGACATCTTCCTTCTGCCAGGATCTATTTCTATCGGGGTCTGTCCTTCTGCCCCAGAGGTGCACTCATCAGCCATGCCCTCGTGTTAGCTCTAAGGCCACGTCCGGGAGCTAATGACGACGCTAGGACTGCAGGATGCGCTTGTTTCTGGACCCCGCAACTGCCTGAGGGTAGACTGCCAGGTAAGGGGTATTCCAGTTGAGGCATTTCAGTTGCAAAGAATGGAACCCACACAGGCTGGCTCCTGTGATCAGGGGGTTACTGGTGGGATAAGGGGATTGGGTGCAGGCCAAGGGCAGGACTCCAATCAGGCCCCACCTGGCAGGGTGTCCTTGCCACTCAGTTGCTGGGATAGGGGGCACCTCACCATGCTGTTGTCTGGAGCCCAGTCATAGCTTCAAGCCAGAAGCACCCACAGGCAGGCGTCCTGGAGGGCCTTCCGGTCCTGCGTCCCTGGGTGACACAGGTCTGAGTCCTGCCTGGGAAGGCTCCTGTGTGTGTGCATCAGAATGGAATGGACAGACTCTGGCATGTTCCTAAAACAGAATACTATCCTCCACCCAAGAGAGTGGACAATCGCTATAGCTATCTCAGAAATGTAAGGACGAGGGAGAGAAAATTCAGTCACAGGATATCCATTGTATATATCACATCAAGTACAAAATTGAGTGAATATAATTTGGGGGTATATGTGCTGGAGCAGCAGCTGCATGGCTCTGGAGCGACTTTGAGGAAATACCCCATGTCTAAGGCCCAAGGAGAAGCCCCAGCAAGACAGTAGGAGGAGCAAAATTGCATTTAGAATCAAACCCCAACCCGCCAGAGACATTCAGAGGGCCCAAACAAACCTTGTGCCCACAGGACCCAGAGACCCCACAGAGAATGAGACACAACTGTGTCTGGGTGTCTCCTGGGGAGATCCGGGTCAGCAGGGGCCTGCCGCAGGGGCAGGGGCTCTGGGTGCCGCAGACCGGGGTGTGGCGTAAGCCCTCTGGGAGGAGGTCGCCATTAACCCCACCATAGAGCCTCCAGAACTTAACCAGGACTGGGAAACGGACTCTGGGAGGGCACAGACAAACCTTGTGCACCAGGACCCAGGAGAAAGGAGCCAGGATCCCATGAGAAACTGACCCAGACTCGCCCGGGAGTGTCCAGGAGTCTCTTGGCGGCCTGCTGCAGGGCCGGGGCACTGAGTGTGGCAGTGTGTGCTCGGGACCTTTGGAAGGAGGTCGCCATCATCTTCCAGTGGTTAAGACTCTGCCCTCCCAATGTAGGGAGTGCAAGTTTGATTCCTGGTAAGGAAGTCAAGATTCCATGGACAATAACAATAAAAGAACTCTCAAATGAGAAAGAAACAACTCAATATTAAAAAAAGGTGGCCAAGGTTATAAACAAACCACAGACCCATGGAAGCCTAAAAAGTAAACAAACAAGAAGCTGCTCAGCCTCACACGTCTCTACTGAAGCTGTTTTAGGCACATTTCTTTCAGAATGAATGACGGAATTTATAATGGTTTTTTGTTTTCAAGGATGAAGATGTAGAGATTGTGGTTAATGAACTAGGGGATTGGGTCATTTATGATACCACCAACTCTGGGTTTTTCACGATGATCTAGTAATTGCTGTGTTGTACAATTTTAGTACTTGATTAGTAATTGTTACTGGCTGATCACTGCTTATAGGTGTTGGAGTCACGATGGAGGTTCAGTTCAGGCACTCAGTCGTGTCCGACTCTTTGCGACCCATGACCTGCAGCATGCCAGGCCTCCCTGTCCATCACCATCTCCCGGAGTTCACTCAAACTCACGTCCATCGAGTCCGTGATGCCATCCAGCCATCTCATCCTCGGTCGTCCCCTTCTCCTCCTGCCCCCAATCCCTCCCAGCATCAGTCTTTTCCAATGAGTCAACTCTGCATGAAGTGGCCAAAGTACTGGAGTTTCAGCTTTAGCATCATTCCTTCCAAAGAAATCCCAGGGTTGATCTTCAGAATGGACTGGTTGGATCTCCTTGCAGTCCAAGGGACTCTCAAGAGTCTTCTCCAACACCACAGTTCAAAAGCATCAATTCTTTGGCGCTCAGCCTTCTTCACAGTCCAACTCTCACATCCATACATGACCACAGGAAAAACCATAGCCTTGACTAGATGGACGTTAGTCGGCAAAGTAATGTCTCTGCTTTTGAATATGCTATCTAGGTTGGTCATAACTTTTCTTCCAAGGAGTAAGTGTCTTTTAATTTCATGGCTGCATTCACCATCTGCAGTGATTTTGGAGCCCCCCAAAATAAAATCTGACACTGTTTCCACTGTTTCCCCATCTACTTCCCATAAAGTGATGGGACCGGGTGCCATGATCTTCATTTTCTGAATGTTTGAGCTTTAAGCCAACTTTTTCACTCTCCTCTTTCACTTTCATCAAGAGTCCCTTTAGCTCCTCTTCACTTTCTGCCATAAGGGTGGAGTCATCTGCATATCTGAGGTTATTGATATTTCTCCCAGCAATGCTGATTCCACCTTGTGTTTCTTCCAGTCCAGTGTTTCTCATGATGATGGAGGTTACTCTGCTAACTAAATAGAATTAAGCTCGGGAGAAGGTAATAAGGAATGAGAGGAAACAGTTCCCTCAGGCGTTTTTGGTCTGATACAATGTAGATGTTTTTCTTTGGCTAAGAGAGGTGGATTTTGATAAAATACATTGTAGTCAGAAGTGATGACACTGATTTTTGGCTATCTGAAAATTTTAATGATGATAAGAGGCAGTACAGGATCATTGGAAAATAGCCTAAGAGGTTAGAGAATTTGAAGAGGTTTGAACGATAATTCAACTTTAGATTTGGGGTGGTACGGTTGATTTCTAGGGCCAGAATGAAACCTAAATAGTCACAGCCAGGACAGTTTGTTTCCAATAACGAGGCATTGTTATTTGTGGAATTGTTGCGGAAGAGAATAGTGTTGGAGAGAAGGAATCCAGTGAAGATGCTTCCGGCTAATAGACGTTTGATGGAAAGGATTAGAAGCAGGTGATTTTCACTGAAAAGAGAGAGAAGCAAGGTCGTCCCTGGGAATGGGAAGAAAATTTGCGTGCCGTAGACAGCTGGGAGCAGTGTGGTAATGAGAGTGGTTAACAGGGCTCAGGCATCGGTTACAAGGAGTTAGCGGTTTTCATCATCAGGTCTTTGGAATAAGAACCTGTGAAGACGAGGCTTCCTGTTTCCACGAGACTTTGGCAATGAGGGAGGTTGCGGTGAAAAGGTATGGCTTTCCAAAAGCTTCCTGTTTTTCGAATGTCTTGTTCACCATTTAAATTGTGGAGCATGGATCCGGAGCTTGCAAATGCTGTGGCTTTGAAGAAGGCATGTGTACGCGTATGCAGGAAGCTCAGTAAGGCTGACTCATGCCATCATTACCTTAAAGAGGCCTAGCTGGCTCTGGTGGAGAAAGCGGCCAGTTTTTGGACGTTGTGTTGGGTGCAAGTCCAGCCTGGTGGGCTGCAGTCCGTAGGGTTGCAGGGTCAGACAAGACACCAACCTCTGAGCACGCATGCACGCACACATGGCTGCAAGTAGTGTGGTGACGGCTCCAGAGCACGTGTTCTTGTTTGAATGAACTCATTGTTTTCTATTAGGGCGTGAAAGTAGGTAAGTAGAAAAATGCCTGTTCCACATCTTGCACTTGAGTGGAGCAGGGATGAATGGGGGCGTGGAGGGGTGGCGGGGAGACCTCTTGCTGAGGGAATTCAAGGAGGGAGGCCAAATGGGGTGGATTTTCCAGTTGTGGCTGGAAAACAAGCCCTATGAAGGGAAGCTGGGGTAGTTTGAGTATAAAAATATGTTGTATATTTCATGTTAAGTTGAATAAGAGTCATGCTAATTGATATAAGAAATCCAGTATCTCCCATGCAGTTACATAAGATTGCTTGAGGGAGCAGCTTTCCGGTGGCCTAGTGGTTAGGATTCTGGGCCGTCATTGCTGGGGCCCAGATTTGAGCCTTGGTCTGAGAACTAAAATCCCAGGAGCAGCCCAGTGGGATCAAAGAGGGGGATGGGGGGGAATTGCTTGCAGGGCAGCTGGATTGGCCTCTGCTTGGCCATCTGGCCATGTCATCATACAATCAGTAAAAAGGTATAATTCCATCTCCTTCTCATGCAGTGAGAAGTTGGAAAAGGTTGTTGGCAGTACCAAGAATTAGTATTGTAATTAGAGGAGGAAGTATTTGAAAAATCGGTTCATGTTAGGGTCTGCATGTATATATCACATTAAGAATTCTATAATCATGTAACAAGTATAGCTACTGATGCGAATATTATTGACATCATCTCTTTTGAAGCTAAATGATCATTTGATGGTTTGGACAGTGATTCATTGTCCATTCGAAGTCATTCTTGGCCTGCTGTGCTATGCTTAGTTGCTCAGTTGTGTCTGACTCTTTACGACCCCATGAACTGTACCCTGCCAGGCTCCTCTGTCCATGGAGATTCTCCAGGCAAGAATACTGGAGTGGGTTGCCATGCCCTTTTCCCGGGGATCTTCCCAACCCAGGGTTCGAACCCAGGTCTCTCACACAGCAGGCAGATTCTTTACCATCTGAGCCACCAGGGAAGCCCAAGAATACTGGAATGGATAGCCTATCCCTTCTCCAGGGGATCTTCTTGACCCAGGAATCAAACGGAGGTATCCTGCATTGCAGGCAGAATGGATGAGTATTACTATAAGGATTTGACTGGTGATAAAAGCATGTGAGATAATGGCTTTTATGTAGGTTGAGTATATGTTACTTTATATGTTAGAGTTTGTTATAATCGGTAGTGTTAATATAAATAGCCTAATTGCTATAAAAGAGGCAAATAAATGTATTCCATTTATTTAGAGCTGCATGAGTGTTGGCTCCTATGACCAAGTGATGACTGTTACCCTTTAAAAGTCTGAAAAAGACATCCTGTTAGATCTGGAGGGCTGAATTATCAGTTCTGGTGTAGTTTTCTGGTAAATAAGAGAGTTTGAGCACAATAAATCTAGTCTTGTTTTTTTTTTTTAACTGTGTTGGCAGTAGAGGGGCCAGCACGTAATTTTGGGGATTGAGTGATAGGTAAGAGTTGGAGAATTAAAAGAGCATTTTCTCATGTCAGCGATTTTTTTTCCCCCCAAACGCATGCTTTATATTTAAATCTAAAATTGATGGGCTATAAAACACTCATTATAACAGTCAAACTTATAAGCTCCTAGGTAGTTTATAAATACAGTGACTTGATATTATGGTTCAGTACAAGGGCTAATATATTAAGATCCTAAAAATGAATTTTCTACCTTATGAATTAAAGAATAAAATTATTTGAATACAACACTTAAGTAGACCCAAACTCTCTTGGCTAGTTTGGCCTACTGATTTCCTCCGTTGTTTTCTGCTTCCAATGTTGCTGATTTCTGATCTTTGGTTTTAGTTGTTTCCCTCATTTGGGGTTTACTATACACCTCTTTTTCTAATTTCTTGTTGAGTTCCATTTTATTCATTTTTTACTTGGAGGATAGCTGCTTCACAGTGTCGGGTTAGTTCCTGCTGTGTGCATGGTGATTCAACTCGCGGAGCCCCCCTCCCCCTCTAGGTCACCGCAGAGCGCCAAGCGAGGGCCCCTGTGCTGCCAGCAGCTTCCCGCTCCTAGCTGTTTACCCATGGCAGTGTATATATGTCAGCGATACTCTCATCTCGTCCTTCCCTCCGCTCCGTGTCCACGGTTCTGTTCTGTAGTCTGCACCTCTGATCCTGCCCGGCAAATAGGTTCATCAGTACCTTTTTTGTAGATTCTATATATATGCGTTAATACACAGTAATTGTGTTGCTCACTTCACTCAGTATGACAAACTCTGGGCTCATCAATATCAGTGATGGCTTCATGTTAGGAACGTGATGTGTCTGTTTACCTTTGTGTTATGATGAGCACATAAAGGGAGTACAAAGCAATCATTACTATATTAATTCCTGTGAGGATAGTGGTGGTAGTTGATCATGAGACAGGTGATAATACTACACGTGATTCTCCAGTTAGGTTGATAGTTGGGGGCAGGGCTAAATCTGTAAGACATGCTAGGAATCATCATGTTGCTGTGAAGGAAGGTGTGTTTACAGGCCTTGTGCTGGGACGGTTGTTGGGCTGCGAATGCGTTGTTGGTGTGAGTTTCCTAGGAGCTGGGTAGAGTCGATGTGACGCTGGAGGTGATTATTCAGGGAGCAGCTGCCCCAAAATCTGTGTGTGGATCCGTAGCCTCCCACTGCTACCAGTACGGCTGCAAGGACTGTGGACTCTGTCCTGGGGGGCTTCTGCGTGGGCTTTGGCTGATCAGAGCTGAAGGCCGTCAGATGTTTTAACAGGTCTAGTCTGCCTACTAGTCCTACAAAAATGCTAGATCAGGAGATGGGTATTATGTGTGTTCGACATTAAATTAAGTTTTAAAAAAATTTATTGAAACACAGTTGATTTACAGTGTTACCTTCTGCCGTACAGCCTAGTGATTCTTATACATGGGTATGCTAAGTCGCTTCAAGTCGTCTCCGACTCTTTGCGACCTATGGACTGTAGCCTGCGAGACTCCTCTGTCCATGGGATTCTCCAGGCAAGAATAGTGGAGGGGGGTGCTGTGCCCTCCTCCGGGGATCTTCCCCACCCAGGGATCGAGCCCATGTCTCTTACGTCTCCTGAATTGGCAAGCTGGTTCCTTACCGCTAGTGCCAGCTGGAAAACCATGCACATACTTAGGTTCTCTTTTAGTGTTCTTTTCTGTTATGGTTTATCACCGGAAATTTAGTATCGTTCTCTGTACTATACAGGAGGACCTTGTTTATCCATCCCACATATAAAAACTTGCCTCTGCTAACCCCAGCCTCTCGCTCCGCCCCTCCTCCAAGCCCGCCCCCCTTCGCATCCCCAGCCTGTGCTGTGTCTGTGAATTACTCAGTTTACTGAGCCTGCAGGGTTGTGGATATATCCTAGTGCTACTAAGACAGGGAGGGACCCACTAGTGTGTAGAGTAAGAAAGTCCTGCCTGAAGTTCTCGTTGATTACCCCCATTGAGTAATGACAAGTGTCAGAACACTAAAATATAAAATGGTGTTTGTTCCATGGCAGCCAATGTTAAGATTGGCAACATTTGTAATATTACTAGCGTGGTGATGGAGGGTTTTTGAGGGGCAGTTTGAGATTCTTTGGAGAGGCAAGATTGGCTATCTAGAAGTGTGAGTGGCAAGGTCCTGTTTTTAAAACTGATAGTGATGTTCAGAGGGAGTCACAGAAGAAACTAGTGAAGAGTTGAGATTGTTCTCATTAAATTGAGAAGAAATAGGCTTATTCTACTAACCATTAAGCTCTGGGCTATGTATACTCAGCTGATATTAGTTTTTGTTGTTAGAATCATGTTAGTGGTATTAATATAATTATAGAGTTAATTTTAACATTGGAACAATTAAGATTTTGTGCCTGCTTGATGCCATACATGTTTGATACTGTTAGTAATAAGGATAGTTCAGGTGCTGTTTCACAGGCTGCAAACACTCGCAAAACAATGGGTATTCTGCTAGCTAGACTGAAATGTGTGTTTAGAATTATTAGCTTTGCTATCATGAATAGTGATAATATTATTCCTTCAAGGCATCATATCTAGTAAGGATATTGAGATCAATATATTAATAACCCTACAAGAGATAACTGTACATGCCTTGGTAATATTTATACTAAAAGGCACTAGATAATTATGAGCTTAATCATACTGTAATGAGTCAATATTGTTGTAGTTAAGTTAATGATCATATTCAGTTCATGCTAGGCCTTTTTGGGGGCATGCATAGACCGAACTAATTGTTAGTGCAATTACAAACAGGTTTAATGAGCACAGTTTGCTTTTTAAAAACATTTTTTTGGAGTAGAGTTGATGTTTGTTAGTTTCGGGTGTACAGCACAGTGACTCAGCGGATTCTTTACCGTCTGAGCCACCAGGGAAGCTGAGTACTTATGCATGTGTTCATTCTCTTCCAGATTTTCTTTTTATATAAGTTATCATAGAAAATGGAGCGGAGTTCCCTGAGCTGTGCAGGAGGCCCTTGTTGGTGATCTGTCTCACACGCAGAGCATGTGCATGCTAATCCCAGGGTCCTGGTTCTTCTCCTCTGCTCGCATCTCTCCTTGGCTGCCGTGAGTTTGCTTTCCGTGTCTGTGAGTCTGTTGCTGTACTGTAAGTGAGCTCCACTGTGTCCGTTCTTCTTAAATTAGACTCATGCGTGAGTGGTGTCATATGCCCTCTGTCCTTGTCTGACTCACCTCACTTAGTGCGATGATCTGGAGGTCCATGCACGTAGTGGCTGATGTTGTCATTTCATTCTTTTTTATGGCTCAGTCATATTCACCATGTGTATGCACCACATCTTCCATTCCTGTTGATGGGCATTTGGATTGCTTCCATGTCTTGACTATTGTAAACAGTGCTGCAGTGAACATCGGGATGCATGTATCCTTTCAGTTTCTGATTTTCTCCAGATACATGCCCAGGAGTGATATTGCCGGATAATGTGGTAATTCTGTTTTTAGTTTTTAAAGGACCCTCCATACTGTTCTCCATAGTGGCTGCATCAACTTGCACTCCCACCAACAACAGTGTAGGAGGGCTCTCTTTTCTCCATACCCTCTCTAGCATTTATTGTTTCTAGACTTCTTGACGATGGCTGTTCTGGCAAGTGTGAGGTGATACCTCATTGTACTTTTGTATCTCTCTGATAGTGATGTTCAGCATCCTTAGTAATAGATACATAATAGTCAGACCAAGTTTGCAAAATGTCAGTATCAGGTAGCAGCTGCTTGAAAGTCAAAGTGCTCATTGGGTGTGAAGTGACATTTTAAGTAGCCTAAGAAGCAGAGGATCAGGAAAGTAGAATCGTTACATGTTGGCTGGGGAATCCGTTAGCCATGAAGTCAGCTGATCCATGTATCCTATCTGAAATTGCAAGAGGTGTTCCTACTATTCTGAGGTTTGTGAAATGTGTAGTAAACACCCCAGACAGTTGTCATAGTTTGTTGCTCAGTTGCTCAGTCATATCTGAGTCTTAGGAGCCCCATAGACTGTAGCCCACCAGGCTCCTCCGTCCATGGGATTTTTTTTTCCTGGCAAGAATATTGGAGTGGGCTCTCGTTTCCTCCTCCAGGGGATCTTCCTGACCCAGGGATCAAACCTGTGTCTCCTGTGTTTCCTGCACTGGTAGGCAGATTCTTTACCACTGAGCCACCTGGGAAGCCCCAGACAGTTCTTGGAGGGTGTGTATTTGTCTCCTTCTGTGAGTCTGTGGCAGGCACAAGTGATGAGTACCTCAGTGGCTAATGGGACTGAGGCATTGAGGAGCGGTCCTCTAGTGGGTTTAGAGGGTGAATGCTTGGGGGGTCAGCATCCACCTAGCCCAGATGTGGGGGCAGAGCTTGAATAATGGAAGACTCAGAAAATGGTGGTGCTCTTTAGGACTTCTGAAATCATGGAAAGCATTCATCTAGATCATTGATTGTAGAAAGTGAAAAACATCTTTTACTATTGTGATTGTGTAACTATTACTCATTTAATACTATTGTATCATCATTGGTCAACAGAAAAATAATAGAATTCTATATCACCAAAACTAGCACTGAGTAGAAAAACCTGGCATCACTTTTTAAATCCAGATGCATATCAGAATTAAAATTTTTTGAAAAATACAAAAGCCAAGGTATTACTTTTTTTCTTCAAAGCTCCAGATAGGTTTCTAATGAGCAGCCATGTTTAAAAACAACTGGACTATATGATAATCTTTTACTTTTATCTAGTTTATTTCACTTTCTCTATTTCATATTCAGTGTTCCCATTTCATTTACTTTATGTTTTCCAGTTTCTCTGTCTTTTCTGTTTTTTTATTTTCTTTCTCAAGTGTAGTGGAAAAACTTTTGCATACATATATATTAAATAGTATGTGGGGGCTTCCCTGGTAGCTCAGCTTGTAGAGAATCTGCCTGCAACTGTAAGATCTGGTTCGATTCCTGAGTCGGGAAGATCCCTGGGAGAAGGGATAGACTACCCATTCAAGAATTCATGGGCTTCCCTGGTAACTCAGATGATAAAGAATCCACCTGCAATGCAGGAGACCTGGGTTTGAACCCTGGGTTGGGAAGATCCCCTGGAGGAGGGCATGGCAGCCCACTCCAGTATTCTTGCCTGGAGAATCCCATGAACAGAGGAGCCCGGTGGACTGCAGTCCATGGGGTCCACAAAGAGCTGGACATGACTGAGAGTCTAAACACATGTAAATAGTGTGTATATTACATATGTTTTAGAAAACTTACGAACTTTTGCTTAACTAAAAAATTTAGGACATTTTGATTCTACTTGTTTGACTTAGTATTAATAGAATGCTATATTTCTAATTTAAAAAAAAAACACGTAACAAACAATAAAGTTTTACTGTATAGCACAGGACACTAATCAACAGCTCATAATAACTTTTAATAAATAAAAATAATCTGAAAAATAATATGTGTATGTGTATAACTGAATCACCTTTCTGTGTACCTGAAACATTGTAAGTCAACTACACTTCAATAAAGTATGTTTATTAAACAAACAAAACGAATTAGTCCAGATCGAAGTCCTTTTTGAACAGTTGGTGTAGGATGGCCTTGGCAGGTGCTTTCTTGGACAATGTCTCATCATCACTGTGTTGTGAGAGTGTCAGTAGACTTAGAATTCTCGTATTGAACTGAAATCCTGTGACGAGGCCAGGGGTTGATAGGAGAGCTGAAGGGGCTGCTGAAAGGAGTCAGGGACTGAGATTTACTCGGACATGCACGGGTTTGACGGGTCATGCGTGTTCTCATGTCAGTAGAGACTTACTAGTAGGGTGACGACATAAGCTTGGACTAGCGGGACAGCAGACTCGAGGATCCGGAGTGGAATGCGAATGATGACTCATAGCGCTGTGCTGGCCCTAATATGTGGCAGCGCTGGAGCTCCCCCCGCCCCATTCAGTGATTAATGAGCGCCCTGCTCCAATACTGGCCGTTAATCATATGGCTGAGGCTGTGGGTTCACTAAATAGGCTCACAGTTGTGATGAGGACTAGCACAGGGATAAGATGACCTGGGGTCCCTTGTGGTACAAAGTGGTCCAAGGATGCTTTTGTTATGTGGGGAAAACCAGGCGTTACCGTTCCTGGCCCCGGAGGGACTGCTAGACCTGAATGTGTTGAGGGTTGTTTGGTGGGTGTGAGTGACGGTGGTAGGATCCTAGTAAACTTGTTGACCCAATAAATAGGATGAGTGATTGAAATGCTCGTGTTCAGATCTGTCCTCTGTGATTGTAAATGGCTATTATTTGGGCGAGGCGGGGGGGTGATTAACTTTAATTGGAATATAGCTGCCTGACAATGCTGTGTTTATTTCTGCTGTGCGGTGTGTTAGTTTCTGCTGCACAGAGGAAATAATCAGCCATACATATACATGTATCCCCTCTTTTGGGGATTTCCTTCGCATTTAAGTCACCACAGAGCATTGAGCAGCGTGCCTTGTGCTGTATAGTCGGGTCTCGTTAGTTATCTATTTTATATATAGTGTCAACCGTGTATATGTGTCAATCTCAGTCTCCCGAGTCATCCCACCTCCCTTGCGCCCAACTCGTATCCATACTGTTTGTTGTGTCTGTGTCTCTGTTTCTGCAAATCAGATCATCTGTACTATTTTTCTAGATTCCACATAAGCACTAATAGACTACATTTTTCTCTTTCTGACTTACTTCATTCTGTATGACAGTCTCTTCAAATGACCCAATTTTGTTCCACCTTATGGCCGAGTGATATGAATGGCTATTATTTATTTTGATGTGAGTTGGAGGCATCTTTGCTGAGTAGAAGTGATGTGGTTATGGACTTGTGGTGGTGGTGTGGGGAATACAGTTCTTGGGACTAGACCAATGAAGATAACAAGAGAAGTCCTGTTATTGTTGGGGTAATGAATGAGGCCAATAAATTTTAGTTCATTTTCTTTCTTGAGGGATGGATTGTTTTTTGCATTTGAGTGAGTTTTAATTCTAGGTTTATGTGATAAGTGTATTTTAAAATTATTCATGGACTGTAATAAATAGGCCTAGAATGATTGAAATAGTAATGAATTGATGTCTCTAGTTGCAGCAAATCATTAAGGGGAGATTTTAACTCCCATCTTTAACTGCAGAGGTTCATGCTGTTTAGCTTTTTGGTGGATTTGTGATATTTATGTGGACCATTTCTCAAAATATCCTGGTGGAACTAATTCCAGGACTATAGATATGAAGCTGTGATTTCATCTACAAACTCCTGAGCACTGACCATGGCACAGGCCTGGCTGTGTGGATACAGGGGTTGTTCGGTTTGTCTGTTTGGATTCAGATGCTCCTGGAAGAGCATCTCCCTCTTTTTAGGCCTGATGAAGGGCCGGCTCAGGAGTATAAAACATCTTCAGAGGAGACTGAACTTCTCTTGTCATTTCTGTGGGTAGAACCACTGGGTTATCTCCCTCTAAGCAACTGCAGTTCTCCAGGCTTTAGGTCTGAGGTAGGGATCATAGAGAATTGAAAGCTTCATAATCAGTGTATTCGTAACTCCAGTCTCATTGTTGCTCTGGAGTTTTTAGGGTCAGAAAAGGATGAATTGGCAACAGTGGCAAGGCAATTAAGATGAGGATGATGACTGGTAAAATTGTTCAGACTGTTTCAACTTCTTATGCATCTCTTGTCTTTGTATGTGTTAGTTTAGTCATTAGCATGAGTGAAAGTGAAAATCTCTCAGTTGTGTCCAACTCTTTGTGACCCCATGGTCTACAGGCTGCCAGGCTCCTCTGTTCGTGGAATTCTCCAGGCGAGAATACTAGAGTGGGTAGCTGTTCCCCTTCTGCAGAGGATCTTCCTGACCCAGGGTTCAAACCCAAGTCTACGCATTGCAGGTGGATTTTCTACTGTCTGAGGTTTAGTCATTAGCATGAGTGATATAATATCAAAAACCAGAGAGCTAATGAAAAGAATGATGATTCATGTGTGATCATGAAAATATGGGAGCTCTTCTGTGATGGGTTATATTGCCTCTTGAAAGTCGAGTGGAAAAGGATATGGCATGAGAGAGAGTGAGTTTTCACCTGTATTTTAAGTTGAGCAAAGTTATGTGAGTTTTACTCTATCTCATTTATCGAGAAGTGCATAATGATTATGGTGTTTGCTTGAAACCAGTAGAAGAGGGTGTGATTCCTTCCTTTCCTAATTATTTTAGACTGATGTAAGTGGGTTCTTCAAATGTGTGATGTGGTAGAGGGCCTCGATGTAATTACTCTGAGTTTGGAAAGTTATTCTACTGTTGAGACTTCTTGTTGTGATGCAAATGCTTCTCATATTATGAAAATTATTAGTATGAGTGCTGTAAGTGGAATGCGGGAACCTGTTGATGAAATGATATTTTATGTTGTGTGGGCATAAAAATAGTAGGAATATCCTGGTGGTATTCCAGATAAACCAAGAAAATGTTGTTGGAAGAAGATTTTATTTGCACCTATAAATAGCATTACAAAAGTATTTTTCTCCTGTTGGATTGAGTGTTTAACCCAGGAGTAGTGGGAACCAATGCACAGAGCCTTCTGTGATGGCAGAAACGCCTCTATTGACAATGATGATGTCATTTAGTCACTGAGTTATGTCTGACTCTGTCACCCTGTGGATTATAGCCTGCCAGGCTTCTCTGTCCGTGGGATTTCCCAGTCAAGAAAACTGGAGTGAGGGTGGGGAAGAAAAAAACGACTGGAGTGGGTTGCCGTTTCCTTCTCCAGGGGATCTTCCCCACCCAGGGATCAAACCTGCATCTCCTGCATTGGCAGGTGGATTCTTTACCCCTGAACCACCAGGGAAGCTCCCCTATGGTGATACATAGTGAAAAGCTATAGCTATGTAATGTGTATTGTGAAGGACAATATCGAGGGGTGAGCTGGTGATAACAATTCCTGTTAAACTACTGCTGTCAAAAGGAAAAGAAATCCTAGGGCTCATAGTAGACGATCATTTGCTGTTATCTTTGTGAAGAGTTGCTAGTCAACTAAATACTTTTACTCTACGGTAGGAATGATTGTGGTAGCTGACATAAGGTATGGTTGGTATCAACATCTGTACCAATTGTGAATATATGATGGGCTCAAAGGATAAACTCTAAAAAGCTGGTGGATATCATGGCTCAGACTCTGCCCACCTTTCCTGAAGGCTTTTTTCTTTCCTGAGACTGTACTTGTGAGATTATTCCACATCCTAATAAAATAAGGATATAAACTTCAGGACAATTAAAGAATCAGAACAAGTGTTGTATATAATTGGGTCTCCTTCTCCTCCTTCAGGACCAAAAAATATTGTGTTTAGAATTTGGTCTGTTAATAAGAAAGTCATTCCAACTGCTGATACCAGTAATGATAATAGGAGTATAGCTGTCATCAGTACAGATCATACAGATAATAGTATTCTCTCTATTGAGATGGTGTCAAGATGGTTTTGTATTAATGATTGCACGAATGATATTAGTCCACCTAGGACTAAAGAAGCACCTGCCAAGTGCAGGGGGGACGTGGTGAGGTCACTGGAATCTCCTGTGTGAGCCTGCTTTTCGGCTAAAGGTGGACACACAGTTCAGCCTCTTGGCACGCACTTCAACCATTGATGTTGTAAGAGTGTGGGCCTCTGGGATCTGTCGGTCTTTTAACTTTTTTGAGGCTTTCAATGGCTAAGTTGAAGATCTCACATGGTAAATGTCACACTGCACTTGAAAATATGTGGGTTACTTTCAAAATATCTTTTGATACTGATTTCTAACATAATTCCACAGTGGCCAGAGAAAAAACTCTGTGATTCCAATACCTTTAGACCGTGACGATTTTGCACCTTGTTTCATGTCCCTGGATATGTTCCGCTGTCTCCTGGTTTATAGTCTATGGGGACTTGAATAGAATTTGTTTTGTGCTGTTGTGTGAAAATTGTATACATCTTAATTATGTTGAAAAATACACAATTAAAGGCTTTGTGGTCTGGAAAATTGTATTTATGTCATGAATATAATACACAAGATATATTCAGTCTGCTGCTGCTGCTGCTGCTGCTGCTGCTGCTGCTGCTGCTGCTAAGTCACTTCAGTCGTGTCCGGCTCTGTGCGACCCCATAGACGGCAGCCCACCAGGCTCCCCCATCCCTGGAATTCTCTAGGCAGGAACACTGGAGTGGGTTGCCATTTCCATATTCAGTCTAGAGAATACTTATTAGAGTTTCAGTATCTCTACATTTGGGCATTTAAGATTCTTTTGATTTATTTGAAACAGCTAGATACTTCATTACTTGTCTAATTAGAAAAATGAGTTTATTAAAGACCTGGTCATTTAATGATCCTTACTACTGTAATTAATACATCAACAGATTTTCCTCAGTTATATAAATTTACACTAAAAGTATGATTAGAAAATGAAAAATGAGTGGGAAGGCAGCAGGTTTTGGGTGTTGTTTTGGGGGAGAACACATACTGCTGTTAACAGTGTGGCGATTCTCCTCAGCACAGTGTTTGAATGGATGTATGTTTTTTACTGGGAGTAAAAGCAAATAAACAGAAAAATGCCTGCTTACAAGCCCTGTGCTTGATTGGAGTAGGGCTGAACCGAGGTAGTGGGGAGCTCTTGCTGCTGAGGGAATTCAAGCTAGGAAGCCAAATGGGGTGGGTTTTCCATTTGCGGCTGGAAAACAAGTCCTCTGAAGGGTAAGTTTGGATAGTTTTGACAAAGGAAAAATTTGTTGTAAATCCTATACATTTAAGTTGAATAAGAATCATGCTATTGAAATGAATTGGATATCTCTGAGATTATATAAATTTACTTGCAAAGGAGCTGGATTTGAGTTACCTCCTGCTCAGCCAAGCCATCATCCATCAGTAAAAAAAGATATAATTCCAACTCCTCCTCATCCAACAGAAAGTTGGAAAAGATTGTTGGCAGTACCAAGAATCAGCACTATCATTAGAGGGGGTAGTATTTGAAAACTTGGTTCGTGTTCAGGTCTGTGTGTATGTATCATATTGAGAATTCTATAAGAGATCACGTAACAAGGACAGCTACTGGTGTGAACATTCTTGAAGTCATCTGTCATGAAGCTAGGTGATCATTTGAAGTTTGACCAGTGATCCAGTGTCCGTTTGAAGTCATTATTTCTTGGCTTGAGTGAATAAATATTATTGTGGGGATTAGACTGGTAATAAAAGCATATACGAGTGGTTAGGATGGGTATGTGTTATTTTAGTAGATGTTACAGTACGGGTTTGTACTTGGTAGTGTTAATATAAATTGTGTAACTAGTGCGAAAGAGGCAAATAAGATTATTCCTTTTATTTGGAGTTGCGTCAGTGTTTTGGCTCCTAAGATTAATGGATGATGACTCTCCTTTAAAAGCCTGAAAAGGCCATCTTATTAGGCATGGGGGCTTGAATTAGCAGTTCTTGAATACTTTTTCAATAAATAAGGTTTGAGCTTCTGTTACTAGATTAACAATCCTCATGGGTTCTTTAAAGTTGTATTTACAGTCAAAGGACCCCCAAATAATTATGGAGTGGAGTGATAGGGAGGAAGTACTGAGTTACAAGGGCATTTTCTCATGTCAGTGGTGGTTTAATGTTAGGAGTGTGATGTGTGTAATTACCTCATTTTGTTATAATAGGGAGTGTAAAGCAGTCATTTTTATATTCCTATGAGGATTGTTGTTTGATCACAAGAGAGGTGATATTATTACAAGTAATTCCCCAGTTAAGTTGGTAGTTGAGGGCGGGGCTAAATCTGTAAGGCTTGCTAGGAATCCTCATGTTGTGAATGGGAGGAGCGTTTGTAGACCTCTTGCTAGGGTGGTTGGGCGGTGGATGTGTTGATGTGAGATTGCTGGGAGAAGGGTATAGTTAGTGCCATGCAGGGGTGATTATTAGGGCAGCAGCTGCTCCATAGCTTCAAGGTGTTTGGATGAGAAAGGCTAGTGTTGCATGGCCGACAAGAATATGCAGTGAGTGGTTGTAAGTCTGTTTGATGTAAACCTTCAAGCGAGTGAGATTTATTCCTCAGAAGGAAACTATGAGAAAGGGGTCTGCCCTGAAGTCTGTACATGGGTTTGCAATGGTTGTGACCTTACATGCTGTAGCCTCCCTGAAAAATTACTAGTACACCTGCAAGGACTGTGGACCCTGCCCAGGGGCTTCTCTGTGGGATTTGGATGGTTAGAGCTCAAGGACAGAGGTGGTTTTTTTTTGAAGGCTGTTATGCATGTTAGTCCCATGAAAATGTTAGATCAGGAGTCCAGTATTAATTTGTATTCAGTGTTGAATTATTAAGAAGTTTAAATTGAATTTGTTTTTAATTGGAGGATAATTGCTTCAGTGTTGTGTTGGATCAGCCATGAGTATACATACATCCCCTTCCTCTTAACCCTTTCTCCCGCCCCTCCATCTCACCCATCTAGGTTATCACAGACCTAAGCTCTGTGTGTTACACATCAACTTCCTGCTAGCTACCTATTTTACATATAGTAATGTATATAGTTGATGTACAATATTGTATTTCTGCTGTACAGCAGAGTTGATTCTTTTTTTATTGGACTTCCCTGGTGGCTCAGCTGGTAAAGAATCCGCCTGCGAGACCTAGGTTCAATCCCTGGGTTGGGAAGATCCCCTGGAGAAGGGAATGACTACCCACTCCACTATTCTGGTCTGGAGAATTCCATGGACTATACAGTCCACAGGGTCATAGAGAGTTGGACACGACTAAGGGGCTTTCACTTCATTTTGCCGTTGTGGTCTATCACAGGATACTGAATACAGTTCCCTCTGCTGTACAGTAGGACTTTGTTTATTCACTCTGTATATAATAGCTTACATCTGCTAACCCCAACCTCCCATTCTGTCCCTCCCCCAGCCCCTCACCCTTGGCAACCACCAGTCTATTCCATTTGTCCATGAATTATTAAGAAGTTTCATGAACCTGTGGTCTTGTGGTTATACCCTAGGGCTATGTAGAGTGGGTGGGATCCTACCAGTGTGTCGAACAAGAAAGTGTATATATTCAGATCCTGTCTGAAGTCGTTCTGTTTGGTTACCCCATTGGATAATGACAGCAAATGTTGGAGCTAGTATTGTTTCAAATAAAATGTAAAATAGGGTTTGTCTGTGGCAGCCAATGTTAAGATTAGGAATATATGTAATATGTTGATGGAGATTTGGGGGCAAGTTTAAGGATTCTTTGGACAGCTGGATTGGCTGGCCAGAAGTGTGAGTGGCAAAGTCCTATTGTTAAAGCTGATGAGGGAGTCGCAGAAAAAGCTTGGGAAAAGTTGAGGCTGTTCTTATTAAACTGACTGAAAATAAATAGGCTTACTCCATTCACCCGTAAGCTGTGGCCTATAGTGTTAATTCAGATGATAATATTCTTTGAGAATCATGTTAGTGGTACTAATGTTGGCATAATGATTTTTATCATTGGAAAAGGTTAAGATTTTGTACCTAGTTGGTGTCATACATATTTAATGCTGTTACTAATAGGAATAGTCCAACTGCAGTTCACAAGCTGCAAATGCTAGTAGGACAATGGTATTTTGCTGGCTGGAGTGAAATGTGCTTTTAGAAATATTAGTGTTGCTCTCATGAACAGTGATCATATTATTAATTCTTGGCATAATAGTGAGGCTGTTAGGTGAGACCAGTATGTTAATAATCTTATGAGATGCTGTACATGCTATGATAATATATATACTAAAGACATTTGATAATTATGAACTCAATCATAATCTACTGTGTGTGTGTACATTTATACATTCATTCATTTTAGCTTAAACTGTTGATCATACTCAGTTGATTCTAGTCCTTTTTGGGTTCATCCATCAGTTCAGTTCAGTTGCTCAGTCATGTCTGATTCTTTGCAACACCATGGACTGCAGCATGCCAGGCCTCCCTGTCCATCACCAACTCCCAGAGTCTACCCAAATTCATGTCCATTGAGTCAATGATGCCATCCAACTATCTCATCCTCTGTTGTCCCCTTCTCCTCCTGCCCTCAATCTTTCGCAGCATCAGTGTCTTTTCAAATAAGTCAGTTCTTTGCATCAGGTGGCCAGAGTATTGGAGTTTCAGCTTCAACATCAGTCCTTCCAATGAGCACTCCTTAAGGATGGACTGGTTGGATCTCCTTGCAGTCCAGGGGACTTGCAAGAGTCTTCTCCAACACCACAGTTAAAAACCATCAATTCTTCGGTGCTCAGCTTTCTTTATAGTCCAACTCTCAGATCCATACTTGCCGCTGCTGCTGCTAAGTTGCTTCAGTCGCATCCAACTCTGTGCGACCTCGTAGACGACAGCCCACCAGGCTCTCCCGTTCCTGGGATTCTCCAGGCAAGAACACTGGAGTGTGGGTTGCCATTTCCTTCTCCAATGCATGAAAGTGAAAAGGGAAAATGAAGTCGCTCAGTCATGTCTGACTTGTAGCAACCCCATGAACTGCAGCCAGCCAGGCTCCTCCGTCCGTGGGATTTTCCAGGCAAGAGTACTGGAGTGGGGTGCCGTTGCCTGCTCTGCATCCATACATGACTATTGGAATAACCAAATCGTTGACTAGATGAACCTTTGTTGGCAAAGTAATGTCTCGGCTTTTTAATATGCTGTCTAGGTTGGTCATGAGTTTTCTTCCAAGGAGCAAGCATCTTTTAATTTCATGGTTGCAGTCACCATCTGCAGGGATTTTGGAACCCCCCAAAATAAAGTCTCTCACTGTTTCCATTGTTTCCCCATCTATTTGCCATGAAGTGATAGGACCAGATGCCATGATCTTAGTTTTCTGAATGTTGAGCTTTTAAGCCAACTTTTTCCCTCTCCTCTTTTACTTTCATCAAGAGGCTCTTTAGTTCCTCTTCACTTTCTGCCATAAGGATGCTGTCATCTGCATATCTGAGGTTATTGATATTTCTCCTGGCTATCTTGTGCTTCTTCCAGCCCAGTGCTTCTCATGATGTACTCTGTATATAAGTTAAATAAGCAGGGTGACAATATACAGCCTTGACATACTCCTTTTTCTATTTGGAACCAGTCCGTTTTTCCATGACCAGTTCTAACTGTTGCTTCCTGACTTGCATACAGATTTATCAAGAGGCAGGTCAGGTGCTGTGGTATTCCCATCTCTTTCAGAATTTTCCAGTTTGTTGTGATCCACACAGTCAAAGGCTTTGGCATAGTCAATAAAGCAGAAATAGATGTATTTCTGGAACTCTCTTGCCTTTTCAATGATCCAGCGGATGTTGGCAATTTGATCTCTGTTTCTTCTGCCTTTTCTAAATCCAGTTTGAACATCTGGAAGTTTACAGTTCACATACTGTTGAAGCCTAGCTTGAAGAATTTTGAGCATTACTTTGCTAGCATGTGAAATGAGTGCAATTGTGCAGTAGTTTGAGCATTGACATTGCCTTTCTTTGAGATTGGAATGAAAACTGATTTTTCCAGTCCTGTGGCCACTGCAGAGTTTTCCAAATTTGCTGGCATATTGAGTGCAGCACTTTCACAGCATTATCTTTCAGGATTTGAAAGAGCTCTACTGGAATTCCATCACCTCCACTACCTTTTGTGTAGTGCTGCTTCCTTAGGTCCACTTGACTTCACATTCCAGGATGTCTGGCTCTAGGTGAGTAATCACACCATCGTGATTATCTTGGTCGTGAAGATCTTTTTCATACAGTTCTTCTGTGTATTCTTGCCACCTCTTCTTAATATCTTCTGCTTCTGTCAGGTCCATACAATTTCTGTCCTTTATTGTGCCCATCTTTGCATGAAATGTTCCCGTGGTATCTCTAATTTTCTTGAGGAGATCTCTAGTCTTTCCCATTCTATTGTTTTCCTCTATTTCTTTGCATTGATCACTGAGGAAGGCTTTCTTATCTCTCCTTGCTATTCTTTGGAACTCTGCACTTAAATGGGTATATCTTTCCTTCTCCCCTTTTGCCTTTCTCCTCTCTTCTTTTCATAGCTATTTGTAAGATAGAAGGTCTATCTAGTCCAAGCTATGATTTTCCCACTGGTCATGTATGGATGTGAGAGTTGGACCGTAAAGAAAGCTGAGCGACAAAGACTTGATGGTTTTGAACTGTGGTGCTGGAGAAGACTCTTGAGAGTCCCTTGGACTGCAAGGAGATCCAACCAATCCATGCTAAAGGAGACTAGTCCTGAGTGTTCATTGGAAGGACTGACGCTGAAGCTGAAACTCCAATACTTTGGCCACCTGATGGGAAGAGCTGACTCATTGGAAGAGCTGACCCTGATGCTGGGCAAGATTGAAGGCAGGAGGAGAAGGGGATGACAGAGGATGAGATGGTTGGATGGCATCATTGCCTCAATGGACATGAGTTTGGGTAGACTCCGGCAGTTGGTGATGGACAGAGAGGCCTGGGATGCTGCAATTCGTGGTGTCACAAAAAGTCGGCCGTGACTGAGTGACTGAACTGAACAAATTGTGAAAATTTTTGCTCTAGTTCTGTGAAGAATGCTGTTGGTAATTTGGTAGGGATCACATTAAATCTGTGGGTTGCATTTGGTGATATAGTAATTTTCACAATATTGATTCTTCCAACCCAGAACATGGAATATCTCTCCATCTGCTTATGTCTTTGATTTCTTTCATCCGTGTTTTATAGTTTTCTGTAAACAGCTTTTTTGTTTCCTTAGGTGTGTTATCCTTTTTGTTGCAGTGGTAAATGGGATTGATTGCTTATTTTCTCTTTCTGATTTTTTGTTGTTAGTATATAGGTATGCAAGTGATTTCTGTGTGTTGATTTTGTATCCTGCAACTTTACTAAATTCACTGATTAGCTCTAGGAATTTTCTGCTAGTATCTTTAGGGTTTTCTATGTATAGTATCATGTCTGCAAACAGTGAGAGTTTGCAGTTCTTATTTTCCAGTCTGTTTTGTTTTTTTCTTCTCTGATTGCTATAACTAGGACTTCCAAAACTATGTTGAGTAACAGTGGCAAGAGTGGGCACTCTTGTTCCTGATCTTAGAGGGAATGCTTTCAGTTTTTCACCATGGAGAATCATGTTTGCTCTGCGGTCATTATATATGGCCTTTATTATACTGGAGGAGGTTGCTTCTGTGCCCATTTTTTGTAGAGTTTTTAATCATAAATGGGTGCTAAATTTTGTCAGGTTTTTCTGCATCTGTTGACATTAGCATATGGTTTTTAATCTTTCATTTTTTAATATGGTATATCACATTGATCAATTTGCATATATTGAAGATAAACTTGGGATAAATCCTGGGATAAACTCAACTTGATCATGCTATAATGATCTTTTAAATGCATTGTTGATTTCTTTTTGCTAGAATTTTGTTGAAGATTTTTCCATCTATATTCATCAGTGATATTGGCCTATACTTTTCTTTTTTTGTGATGTTTTTGTCTGGTTTTGGTATCAGGGTGATGTTTGCCTCGTGGAATGAGTTTGAAAGTGTTTCTTCACTTGAAATTTTTTGTAAGAGTTTCAGAAGAACAGACATTAGCTCTTAAATTGAAGTATAGTTATTTTTAATAGAAATAAATGACAAATAGTAAAAAGAATTTAAGTTTGTCTTATTTCTGATGAATGTCACTGTTTGTGAGGCAACATGAACTAGTAAAAAGGATGCAAATGTGTTCTAAACTGACTCAACTATTACAGTGTGGTGGGCACTTGTGTGTGTCTTGATGTGCAAGGAAGGAAGCAAAAGTGGGGTCTAAAAAACCAAAATAACTGCCTCCCGGGTTGCTTGGCTTCCCAGGTGGCACTGGTAGTAAAGAACCTGCCTGCCAATCCAGGAGACCTAAGAGGTGCGGGTTCGATCCCTGGGTTGGGAAAGATCCCCTGGAGGAGGGCATGGCAACCCACTCCAGTATTCTTGCCTGGAGAATCCCCATGGACAGAGGAGCCTAGTGAGCTAGTCTCTAGGGGTTGCAACGAGTTGGACACAACTGAATCGACATAACACACACAGGACGGGTGTAAGAATCAAGTGAAATATTGTACAGAAAAGTCTCTTAACAGCATGCTAGACAGCAGGCAGGCACTCAATACAGTTTACTTATACATTTTCTTATTCATATCCCATGCCAAGATTTGAAGTCTGTTTGATTTCAACAAATGAAAGCAGTGAAAAAAGGATTATAAATATGTCAAAACTGTGTCCTGAATCTGATTGTGATCAAACATATTATTTGCTCCTGTCACTTCTTTTTGCACTTTCTGGCTGACTCTAGGCAAAAACAGTGGGCTAAATATTTATATTGATTCACTGTGATCAGATAGATAGGACCTTCTAGGGGATAGAATTGTAAGATGAAATGAAAAGAGCCGAAGAAGAGGTCAGCAAGCTGGGACAATTGTAACGTTACATCCACAGAGCGCTTTATGCGTCCACTGCTCCTTCACATCGTTGATCTTTACATGGACGAGCCAAGCATGGATGATACCAGCCTCATTTGTGGGCGAGAAGGAAACTGAGGCCCAGAGAGGTGAAGTGACTTGCCGACAGTCACATTCTGGGCAAAGCCAGGCAGTTTTTATTCTTCTTATTCTGCCAAGATCAGTGGCCTGTTCAAGAGCTGACAGTGCAGAGGAAAGTCTTCTTAGAAACAGGACGGCGTATTTTCCCAGCAGTGGAATGTCAGTTCTCCAGATGATCAGTGCATGTTTTATATATATTATATATTTTGGCTTACTAGTATTCGGTTAAGCAGTGAATAAAAATCTTAAGTCTGAAAGTAGTCCAGTATCATTTTGGCAAATCTGTTGGAGGGCGAGGAGTCATGCTTTGGTGTTAGCCTTTGTCCACTGTGAGTGAGGATTTGTTGAAGAAAATTGTGTTGACTTAATAAACCATGTGTCTGCCTCTTAGAGGCACAATGGGCCTACTAAACTTCGGGCTGTGGGCTGTTTATTCAGCGAAGAACAATCAGTAAAGCTCACTTGGAGGCCACTTGGGGACAAGAGAGGCGAGCACGTGAAGGGCCATGTGTGTGTGACTCTCATGGAAAATGCACTTTGGTGATGAAGTGTGGGAAGGGCAGCTACGCTCAAGGGAGAAATCGAGGGTAGGGGAAGAGCAAGGGCAGTTGGCTTGCACGCTTACCCAGCAAAAACATGCACTGTTAAACCAATTACAAGGATTGTAGTGTCTTAATTTTTAGGAAGGATTGATTGTTGAAGAAGCCAAATTCCAGTCTGCAGAAACACAACTTAAATTTGAAAGAGAATTGACCAAGAACTATTGAGGTATCTTTTCCACTGAGAATATCACGAAGCATCAAGAGGGCACGCCTCACACCTCTTTCCAACCTGTCAACATCCTGGCCCCATGACGCAAGCTTTTTAAGTCGATTAGAGAGGTCTGGGCCTACAGTTGGGCCCCATCATATTCTTTTCACTCTTTTTTCCACCCCACCTTTCCCTGATTCAAGAAACAGCTGGGTGTGTGCTCCCAGTAGGGCACACATGCCTGCTCAGTGGCCTCCAACACTTTCCGACCCTCCTCTGTCCCTGGGATTCTCCAGGTGGGAATACTGGAGTGGGTTGCTATGTCCCCTCTGGGATCTTCCCAACACAGAACTCGAACCTGTGTCTTCTGTGTCAGCAGGCAGATTCTTTGCCAGTGCGGCCCCTGTCTAGATTGAGGTATCATTGATTGACACTGTTGTCCAGTCTCTGCTGTACAGCAGGGTGGCTCAGTAATACACATAGAGACATTCTTTTATAAAAAGATATTCTTCCCTATAATGGCTTATCCCAGGATGTTGAATATAGTTCCCTGTGCAGTACAGTAGTACCTTGTTGTTTTTCCATCCCAGTTTGCATCCACTAATCCCAGATTCCCAATCCATCCCTCCCCCAGCCTCCTTGGCAGCGACCCGTCTGTTCTCTGTGTGATTTCTGTTTCATAGATAGGTTCATTTGTGCCATATTTTAGGTTCCACACAGAAATGACAGCGTATGATATTTGTCTTTTTCTTTCTGACCAACTTCACTGAGTTTGATAGTCTCTAACTGTACCCATTTTGCTGCAGATGTCGTTACTCATTCCTTTTTGTGGCTGAGTAATATTCCATTGTGTATATGTACCACATCTCCTTTATGCATCTGTTGACATTTAGATGGTTTCCATGTCTTGGCTGTTGTGAATAGTGCTGCTGTGAACACAGGGGTGCATTTCCTTTTTGAATTAAAAGAGCTTTCTCTGGGCACACGCCCAAGAGTGGGATTGCCGGATCATATGGCAACTCCAGCTTTATGTGGAATCTTCATGCTGTTCCCCATAGTGGCTGCACCAGCGTACATCCCCACCAGCAGTGCGGGAGAGTTCCCTTTCCTTCACACCTTCTCTGAAAGAAGGTTATCTTTACAAATGCAGATGGAGTTTTGCTCCTTCTGAATTGAATATATAATCTGAGACAAGCAGGAATCCGTGCACAAAGCCTGCTGTCCTGGTGAAGGGCACTCTTTCTGATAATACACAGTGGAAAAGTGCAGCTGCCCAGTGTGGGTCAGGAAGGACAGTAACTAGAGATGAGTTGGTTCTAATGATTCACTGTCAAAATGAGAATCCCTAGGGCTCAGAATATAGCAGAGGTTCACTTGATGTTTGTTACCTCTGTTGTTGTTGGTTGTTGAGTCAGTAAATCCTGTCTGCTTCTTTGTGACCCCATGGACTGCAGCATGCCACGCTTCCCTGTCCTTCACTGTCTCCCAGAGTTGGCTCAGACTCATGTCCATTGAGTCAGTGATGCCATCTAACCATCTCATCATCTGTCATCCCCTTCTCCTGCACTCTCTTTCCCAACATCAGGGTCTTTCCCAATGAGTTGGCTCTTTGCAGCAGACGGCCAGAGTATTGGAGCTTCAGCATCAGTCCTTCCAATGAACACCCAGGACTGATCTCCTTTAGGATGGACTGGTTGGATCTCCTTGCAGTCCAAGGGACTCTCAAGAGTCTTCTCCAACACCACAGTTCAACAGCATCAGTTCTTTGGTGCTCAACTTTCTTTATAGTCCAACTCTCACATCCATACAGGATACTAGAAAAACCATAGCTTTGACTAGACAGACCTTTGTCAAAAAGTGACGTCTCTGCTTTTTAATACACTGTCTAGGTTTGTCATAGCTTTTCTTCCAAGGAACAAGCATTATTTAATTTTGTGGCTGCAGTCACTGTCCATAGTGATTTTGGAGCCCAAGAAAATGAAATCTGCCATTGTTTCCACTTTTCTCCATCTGTTTGCCATGAAGTGACAGGACCAGATGGCATGATCTTGGTTTTCTGAATGTTGAGCTTTAAGTCAGCTGTTTCACTCTTCTGTTTCACCATCATCAAGAGGCTCTTCAGTTCCTCTTCACTTTCTGCCATTAGGATGGTGTCATATGCATATCGGAGGTTGATGTTGCTCCCAGTAATCTTGATTTCTGCTTGTGATTCATCAAGCCTGGCATATCGAATGATGTACTCTACATATAAGTTAAATAAGCAGAGTGACAATATATAACCTTGATGTATTTTTCCCCCAATTTGGAACCAGTCCATTGCTCCATGTCTGGTTCTAACTGTTGCTTCTTGACCTGCCTACAGATTTCTCAGGAGGCTGGTAAGGTGGTCTGGTATTCCCATCTCTTTAAGAATTTAAAGAGTTTGTTTAGATCCACACAGTCAGAGGCTTTAGCATATGAAGCAGAAGTAGATAGTTTTTTTGGAATTATCTTGTTTTTTTCTGTGATCCAGCAGATGTTTGCAATTTGATCTCTGGTTCCTCCGCCTTTTCTAAATCCAGCTTGAACATCTTGAAATTCATGGTTTATATACTGTTGAAGCCTGACTTGAGAATTTTGAGCATTACTTTGCTAATGTGAGAAGAGTGCCGTTGTGTGGTAGTTTGAGCATTCTTTGGCATTGCCTTTCTTTGAGATTGGAATGAAAACTGACCTTTTCCAGTCCTGTGGCCACTGCTGAATTTTCCAAATTTGCTGGCATATTGAGTGCAGCACTTTAACATAATCATCTTTTGGGATTTGAAGTAGCTCAACTGGAATTCCATCACCTCTACTAGCTTTGTAGTAATGCTTCCTGAGGCCCACTTAACTATGCAGTCCAGGATGTCTGGCTCTAGCTGAGTGGCCACACTATCGTGGTTACCCGAGTCATTAAGACCTTTTTCTTTTCTTTTCCTTTTTTTTTTAATAGTTCTTCTGTGTATTATTGCCATGTCTTAATACCTTCTGCTTCTGTTAGGTCCATACCATTTCTGTCCTTTATTGAGCCCATCTTTGCATGAAATGTTCCCTTGGTATCTCTAATTTTCTTGAAGAGATCTCTAGTCTTCCCCATTCTGTTGTTTTCCTCTATTTCTTTGCACTGTCTATACAGTGTTACCTCTATTAAGAGTTACTAATCAGTGAAATACTTTTACTCCTATAAGAATAGTGATAATTATAGCAGCTGATGGAAAGTGTACTTGTGTATCAACATCTTTACCTACTGTAAATATATGAGGGGCTCATAGGATAAATCCTGAAAGTAGATGGATATCATGGCCCGCCTATCCTGAAGGTTGTTTTTTAATTTTATTTTAGATTATTCCAAATCCAGGTTAAATAAGGATATAAACTTCACAGGGCAACCAAAGGATCAGGTAAGTGTTGGCAGAGAATTGGATCTCCTTCTGCAGGGTCAAAAACACTGTGTTTAGAGTTTGGTCTGTGAAGAACAGAATCATTTTGGCTGGTGACACTGGTATGAATGGTAATAGTAATACAACTGTTTTCAATACAGATCATACAAGTAATGGTGTCTGGCATTGAGGTGCATCAGTTGGCTTTATATTAATGATGGGACTAAGGAAATTAATAGCTCCTAGGACTGAAGAAACACCTACTAAGTGCAGGGAACAAAACCATAAGCGCGACAGAAGCTCCTCCATGCGCTTGGATTCCTGGCAGTGGTCGTCACACAGTTCAGCCTGTCACGGCCCGCGTTTGCACTACTGATGCGAGTGAGAATAAGAAAGAGGGTGGGAGGAATCTGAAGCTTCCGTTGTTAATAGGGGTGAAGCTGTACTGGGTGCTCCGGTTATCAGTGAGACTAGTCAGCTTCCCAAACCTGCGGTTACGGCAGGTGTGACTGTGGAGAAGAAGACTGGCTGCCACTGCTGCCCTGTGGATTCGGGCGTCTCAGAGCCATGCTCCGGGTGACCTAATTCAGCAGGAATTAGCTGGCTTAAGGGAGAACCTGCCGTTCCAGCCCAAGCACCAATTAATAAACATGAGGGGACTTCCCTGGCAGTCGAGTGGATAAGAATCTGCCTGCCAGTGCATGGTTCAATCCCTGGTCCAGGAACAAGAATTAAATAAACTGTACTTGCTTAGGGCTTTGAAGGCTCTTGGTAGTGGTGAGATTGGTATGAGGGTAGAGTTTACGTGGAGGTTGCAGTTAACATTGGGAGGAAAGTCGTTTCCTTTGTGTGCTCAAGTCATTGTCTATGGAGGGGAATATGCTGAATAACGTAGCGTGTGGAAGTTGATGGGCTTTCCTAGTGGCTCAGACAGTAAAGAATCTGCCTGCAGTTTAGGAGACCCTGGTTCAATCCCTGGGTGGTGAATATCCCCTGGAGAAGGAAATGGCAACCCACTCCAGTATTCTTGCCTGGAGAATCCCAGGCTCAGAGGAGCCTGGCGAGCTGCAGTCCATGGGGTCGCAAAGAGCTGGACATGACTAACACATGCAATGCTGTAGTAATTAGTAGTGTAGGTTAAATACTCTCATCATTTCTTAACAATTCTTTTATTTTTTGGCCGTGGTGCATGCAGGATCATAGTTCCCTAACCAGGGATCAGACGTGTGTCCCCTGCAGTGGAAGTACAGTCTTAAACACTGGACAGCCAGGGAAGTTGCTTGAATAATTATTCATTTGGGTATAAATCCTGATAGTGGTGGAGGCCTCCTATTGATAATAGAATAGAGAGAATAAGTGAGATGGGTATTTTGTTTCCTGTATATGATCATGCTAACGTAGTATTGGTTGAACTGTGAATGAATAACGCAAATATTGTAAGTGGTATTATATAAATGGGTGGGTTTAGGATTTTTCCTGTTGTTACTTGTCCCATAGGGGCAATTGATGAATAAGCTATGATTTTTTTGTTTGATTTAGTCTGCCTTATACCAATTATAATGGGAGTGCATATAGGTAGTACTAAATTTAGGTTAATGGAGAGTGAAATTTGGTATAACCCTGACAGGTGGTTGCAATTTTTTGTCACATTAATAAGATTAAGGCTGCTGTTAGTGAAATGCCTTCTGTGACTTCAGGTACTCCAGTGGTGGAATGAGGAGACTCCTCCTGTTATGACTAGGCCACTGTTACGATTGATGATGTGTTGGATTAAAGATTTTTGTGATGGTTCAGTGGCTGGTGTATAGGAGATTAATTAATGATGGCCAGGGACTTCGCTAGTGGTCCAGTGCTTGAGACTCCATGCTTCCACTGCAAGGGCCTCAGGTTCAGTCCCCATCGGGAAACAGATCTGCATGTCCTGAGATGCAGCCAAAAATTAAAAAAAAAAAATTTAATGATGGCTTAAAGTGGGAGTAATATTGATGCAGTGGCTTGTGTTAAGAAGTATTTTTTTTTAAGAAGTATTTAGTGTCTTCTTCTATAGCTTATGGGTTATTGTTAGGATAGGGAGGATACCTAGTATGCTTATGTTAAATCTGATGCAGATAATCAGTGTGAGCTAGTTGTTATAATTAAGGTGCCTGAAATAATAGTTGACACAAAGAAAATGGGGTTTCTTAGTACAGGAAGGCTATAAACCATCATTTTCAGGGTCTGATGGGCCTGGTAGCTTATTTAGCTGACCTTACTATGGAATGTAGTATAATGTAGTAGTACCAAGAGTTTTGGATTCTTAAGTGAAAAGGATATGAAAATGTTAGTTGCTCAGCTGTGTCTGACCTTTGTGACCCCATGGACTGTAGCTCACCAGGTTCCTTTGTCCGTGGGGACTCCTCCAGGCAAGAATACTGGAGTGGGTTGCCATGCCCTTCTCCAGGGGATCATCTTCACCCAGGGATCAAACCCAGGTCCCTGCATCGCAGGCTTTACTATCTGAGCCACCAGGGAAGCCCCAAGGGTCTGTCCAGTTCCTATAATTCGAGAAATAAGATGTAAACATCTGTCACTTACTCTATCAAAGTAACTGTTATCAAACATATTGCTTATGTTTGTGGGGGTATGTTTGACAACATTTTGATAAGTAGTGAGATGTGTGATATAGATGGGGCTAGTGGCTCCATCTGAAATTTTTTCAGAGTGGAGGTATGAGTGATCATATTGGAACTGTGGGTAGGATGTTCAAATTCATATGAAAAAAATTGTTAGAGATTTGGTGTTTTTTTGTTGTTTTTATTTTGCCATACCTCAAGGCAAGTGGGATCTTAACGCCCCAACTGGGGATTGAACACGAGTCCCCTGCAGTGGAAGTGTGGAGTCTTAACCCTGGGCAACCAGGGAAGTCCCTAGTGAGAGTGTTTGGATAATGAAGTTAGTTATATACAGTTCTGGAGTGTGGGGACCATGGAATGCTCCTAGGAATAGGATTGTAGTGAAGACACGATGATGACAGTGGTGTATTCTTCTGGGGAAAATATACGGCAAATGGGCCTGCTGCATATTCCACGTTGAAGCCAGATATGAGTTCTATTTCTCCTTCTGTTAGATCCAAAGGGGCACAGTTAGATTCTGGTAGGGTAGAAGTAAATTGTGTGATCCAGTAGGGGATGGGATGAGAAGATTATTCATAAACGTTTTTGTGTCGTGATAAGTGCTGGAAGGGCAAAAGATTCATTATTCAGTTCAGTTCAGTTGCTCAGTCATGTCCGACTCTTTGCGACCCTATGAACCGCAGCACACCAGGCTTCCCTGTCCATCACCAGCTCCCAGAGTCCACCCAAATTCATGTCCATTGAGTCGGTGATGCCATCCAACCATCTCATCCTCTGTCATCTCCTTTTCCTCCCACCTTCAATCTTTCCCAACATCAGGGTGTTTTCAAATGAGTCAGCTCTTCACATCAGGTGGCCAAAATACTGGAGTTTCAGCTTTAATATCAGTCCTTCCAATGAATACCCAGGACTGATTTCCCTTAGGATGGGCTGGTTGGATCTTCTTGCAGTCCAAGGGACTCTCAAGAGTCTTCTCCAACACCACAGTTCAAAAGTATCAATTTTTTGGCACTCAGCCCTCTTTATAGTCCAACTCTTACAGCCATACATGACCACAGGAAAAACCATAGCCTTGACTAGACTGACCTTTGTTGACAAAGTAATGTCTCTGCTTTGTAATATGCTGTCTAGGTTGGTCATAACTTTCCTTCCAAGGAGTAAGCGCCTTTTAATTTCATGGCTGCAGTCACCATCTGCAGTGATTTTGATAAGAGGGGAATTTCCTCACAGTCCAGTGGTTAGGACCAAAAAAACCAAACTGCCGGGGCCCCAGGTTCAATCCTTGTTGAGGGAACTAAGGTTCTGCAAGCTGTGCAATGGCTCGATGAAAAAAGAAAATGGTAAAAGGCTAATTGCTAGTGATACTTCGTGCAAAATTGTCTATGTTCCTGCTTACAGGAATCTAGTTAGTGCATATTTTGAGTTTGACGCTCCTCTGGATGACATAGATGATACAGAGGGGCTTCCCAGGTGGCTCAATGGGTAAAGAATCCACCTACAACAGGAGATGTGGGTTCGATCCCTGGGTCAAGGAGATCCCCTGGAGAAGGGCATGGTCACCATTCCAGTATTCTTGCCTGGAGAATCCCCATGGACAGAGGACAGGCCATAGTGTCACAATGAGTTGGACATAACTGAAGCGACTCAGCACGCACACACTGGATAATAGAATGGAGTAGACTGCAGCCATGAAATTAAGATGCTTGCTCCTTGGAAGAAAAGCTATGACAAACTTAGACAGCATATTAAAAAGCAAAGACATTACTTCGCCAACAAAGGTCTGTCTAGTCAAGACTGGTTTTTCCAGCAGTCATCTATGGATGTGAAAGTTGGACCATAAAGCTGAGCACCAAAGAATAGATGCTTTTGAACTGTAGTATTGGAGAAGACTCTTGAGAGTCCCTTGGACTGCAAGGAGATCCAACCAGTCCATCCTAAAAGAGATCAGTCCTGAGTGTTCATTAGAAGGACGAACAGTGAAGCTGAAGCTCCAGTGCTTTGGCCACCTGATGCAAAGAACTGACTGATTTGGAAGGACCCTGATGCTGGGCAGAATTGAAGGCAGGGGGAGAAGGGGACAACAGAGGATGAGATAGTTGGATGGCATCACTGACTCGATGGACATGAGTCTGTGCAAGCTCTGGGAGTTGGTGATGGACAGGGAAGCCTGGCGTGCTGCAGTCCATGGGGTCAGAAAGAGTCAGATACGATTGAGCAACTGAACTGAACTGACTCAAGGAATGCCATGTCTAGAAGAATTGGATTAAATATTAAGAAACATTTTATAAGGGAGAGGAGTGCAACCTCTGATTATAAAAGTTTAAGTTTTACGAAATTACAGGGCTCTGTCATCCTAACAAACCCTTTTCTTGGGCAGAGTAATTATGAATTAATTACACTAAAATTATATCCGTAATTATTTTAAAGCATTTTTGTAAGATAGGCTTATTTCTCATGTCCTTTCATACTGGGAGAAATCCAGCGTAGATGGAGATCAACTTGGATGGCTCTGTTCTGAGCTCAGATCACATAGGACTTTAATCATTGAACAGATGATCATAGTGGTTACACTACTGGGGTGTCCTGAGCTGACACTGGTCCTAAACCCTGCTGTCGCTAGGAACTCTAGAATAAGGTTGTGCTGTTAGCCATAGGGCAACCAGTTCTCTTCAGTTTTTGGAAAAGATGCTTCATTATTCTGACCACTAGGTGTAGATTTTAATCACTTGGAGGCTTTTTATTCTTCGAGATCACCCCAACCAAAATAGTTGAGCCATATGTAATCACTAGCCATTAATGGTTTAATTTTTGCAGTTAATTAAAACTCCATAGGGTCTTGTCTTGTTATTCCTGCCTCTTTACAGGAAGGTCAATCTGACTGACTAAAAGAGAGACAGTGAAACCTTCCCATGGCCTTGCACGCAAGTCTGTATTTAGACAGCAGATCGCGTCACTGTCTTCACACGGTGAGGGCGCCTCCCCTGTTTCCCTGGCGTTGGTGGCAGCCGGCGCCTCTCGCACTCGTTATGCTAGAAGTAGTGTGAACAGGCACAGCTTATGTCTGCCAAGTTCCTTTTATTTTTAAAAATCTTCCCATGGGTGCCCGAGTTGGGTTAACAATATATTTGATAAATAATTTACTATTGGTTTAGTTTTACTTACTATGATGAGTATAGTATTAGTCATTGATGTAAGCTTATGCTTACATTGCTTTTTGCTCATAAACATCTCTTCTTACTCATATAAACATTCAGTTCAGTTCAGTCGCTCAGTCGTGTCCAACTCTTTGTGACCCCATGAACTGCAGCACACCAGGCCTTCCTGTCCATCACCATCTCCCACAGTCCACTCAGACTTACATCCATCGAGTCAGTGATGCCATCCAGCCATCTCATACTCGGTCGTCCCCTTCTCCTCCTGCCCCCAATCCTTCCCAGCATCAGAGTCTTTTCCAATGAGTCAACTCTTCGCATGAGGTGGCCAAAGTACTAGAGTTTCAGCTTTAGCATCATTCCTTCCAAAGAAATCCCAGGGTTGATCTCCTTCAGAGTGGACTGGTGGGATCTCCTTGCAGTCCAAGGGACTCTCAAGAGTCTTCTCCAACACCACAGTTCAAAAGCAGCAATTCTTCTGCGCTCAGCCTTCTTCACAGTCCAACTCTCACATCCATACACGACCACAGGAAAAACCATAGCCTTGACTAGATGGACGTTAGTCGGCAAAGTAATGTCTCTGCTTTTGAATATACTATCTAGGTTGGTCATAACTTTTCTTCCAAGGAGTAAGCGTCTTCTAGTTTCATGGCTGCAGTCACCATCTGCAGTGATTTTGGAGCCCAAAAAATAAAGTCTGACACTGTTTCCACTGTTT
>SJYC01120090.1:0-32345 GCA_006408675.1 Madoqua kirkii
TCTTTTAATTTCATGGCTGCAGTCACCATCTGCAGTGATTTTGGAGCCCCCCAAAATAAAATCTGACACTGTTGACACTGTTTCCCCATCTATTTGCCATGAAGTGATGGGACCGGATGCCATGATCTTCATTTTCTGAATGTTGCACTTTAAGCCAACTTTTTCACTCTCCTCTTTCATTTTCATCAAGAGGCTCTTTAGTTCTTCTTCACTTTCTGCCATAAGGGTAGTATCATCTGCATATCTGAGGTTATTGATATTTCTCCTGGCAATCTTGATTCCAGCTTTTGCTTCTTCCAGCCCAGTATTTCTCATGATGTACTCTGCATAGAAGTTAAATAAGCAGGGTGACAATATACAGCCTTGACATACTCCTTTTCCTGTTTGGAACCAGTCTGTTGTTTCATGTCCAGTTCTAATTGTTGCTTCCTGACCTGCATACAGATTTCTCAAAAAGCAGATTGGGTGATCTGGTATTCCCATCTCTTTGAGAATTTTCCACAGTTTATTGTGATCCACACAGTCAAAGGCTTTGGCACAGTCAATAAAGCAGAAATAGATGTTTTTCTGGAACTCTCTTGCTTTTTCCACGATCCAGCGGATGTTGGCAATTTGATCTCTGGTTCCTCTGCCTTTTCTACAACCAGCTTGAACATCAGGAAGTTCACAGTTCACGTATTGCTGAAGCTTGGCTTGGAGAATTTTGAGCATTAGTTTACTAGCATGTGAGATGAGTGCAATTGTGCGGTAGTTTGAGCATTCTTTGGCATTGCCTTTCTTTGGGACTGGAAGGAAAACTGACCTCTTCCAGTCCTGTGGCCACTGCTGAGTTTTCCAAATTTGCTGGCATATATTAACATTAGTGCTTCTATAAATTAATAGATTAATTCAGGGTTAAACTAGGAGTTGATTAATTTGCCATTGGTATTAAGATAATGTTGAATGCTTTCTTAACTGATGGCTAGATAAGGTTGTAGACAGTTTCTAAAAAGCTGTACCTTTGTAGATGAACATTTAAGTTACTGTTTTCTGAGTAATTTGTAAAGTTGAACTAAAGTCTTTTCTGGACAGCCAGCTTTCACAGGCTTGTTTGGCTTATCACATCTACTTACAAATCTATTTTGCTGCATAGATGAATCTGTTCTGGGAAACTGATTAGCTCATCTGGTTTTGGAACATTTAACTTAAATTCTCTTTGTTAAATATGTACTAGTTAAATTATGCAAAAAAAGGGATAAGCTCTGATTTTTGTTACTTTTATTGTTTCTCTCATCACTTCCTTATGGTGCACTTTTTGTTATTGTTTAGTCGCTCAGTCACGTCTGACTATTTTGCAGCCCCATGGACTGAAGCCCACCAGGCTCCTCTGTCCATGGGATTCTCCAGGCAAAAATACTGGAGTGGGTTGCCATTCTCTTCTCCAGCGGATCTTCCCGACCCAGGGATGGAACTCTTGCATTGAGGCAGATTTTAGCGCTGAACCACTGAGGAAGCCTAATGCCAAAAACATTTTGAATTTGTCTTCTATGCTTAATTTTTTTAATTAATTTTTATTGGAGGATAGTTGCTTTGCAGTGTTATGTTAATTTCTGCTGTACAGCAAAGTGAATCAGCTGTACGTATACATATATCCCCTCTTGTTTGGATATCCTTCCCATTTAGGTCGTCATGGAGCACTGAGTGTCCTGAACTATGCAATAGGTTGTCGTTAGTTATATACACTGTTGACACTATTGTAAAAGAGACATATCGACCTCAGTCTCCCAGTTCGTCCCACCACCCTTAGCTGGGCCCCCTTGGTGCCCACATATTTGTTCTGTGCCTCTATTTCTGTTCTGCAAATAAGATCATCCATACCATTTTTTCTAGATTCCACATATATGCATTAATGTGATATTTTTCTCTGATTTAATTCACTCTGTGTACCAGTCCCTAGGCCACGTCTCTGTCAGTAACCCAATTCTGGTCCTTTCTGCCTAATGCTCCACTGTATAATGTACCATATCTGCTTTATCCATCCGTGTCGATGGACATTTTTGTTCTTCCCATGTCCTGCTATTGTAAATAGTGCTGCGGTAAATGTTGGGGCGCCTGTGTCTTTTTGAATTGTATTTTTTTCTGGGTCTATGCCCTGAAGTGGGATTGCTGGGTCATTATCTCCTATGCTTTAGATATTGGGTGAATGTTTTATATAACTTATAGTAGTTGAATGTGTGGGTGGTTTGGACTGGATTCAGTTCAGGGTATTTGTGAATCATGCGTTCTCCTGGGTGTGAGCTAGGTGCTCTAAGCTAGACTTTGATTTCTCCAAGCACCTTTTCTGGTCTGCTGGGCTTCCCTGGTGGCTCAGTTGGTAAAGAATCCGCCTGCAACGCGGGAGACCTGGGCTCGATCCCTGGGTTGGCAAGATCCCCTGGGGAAAGGAAAGGCTACCCACCTCAGAACTCTGGCCTGGAGAATTCCATGGACTGCATAGTCCATGGGGTCACAGAGTCAGACACGACTGAGCGACTTTCACTACCTTGTTACGACTTACCTCCTCTCCTAGTTTGTTAAGTGATTTATGGGTCAATGTAGTATTTGAAGAGGGTGATGGGCAGCGAGCGTGCACGTGTTTCATAGCCTGATTCAATGAAGCACTCAATTCTGAATTTACTACTAAATCATTTGGTTTTCAGTTTCATGAAGACTCTTCTGTCATAGGAAATAAGTTCTTGAAATAGAAGATGTAGCCCATTTCTCCTCATCCTGTAACTTACACATCTGACCCCGTGTGTTTATGTACTCCGAATATCCTTCCTGCAGCTCATTTTTAGCGTTTGCTGAAGATGGCAGTGGATGGACTGGATTAGCAAGTGCTGATGAGGTTTACCTGTGTTTATCGATTATAGAACAGACTCCTTTACATGCATAAAGCTCTGCTAAGTCCTAAGCGTACAGCTACTGCCAGTAGCGTTCTGGTGAATAGCTTTGTTACTGGAACTATTTGGGGTCAGGGCTCCGTGTAGTGGGGTATTAATGCTAGTTTGGGTCTCAGATGTCCTGTGCTCAGGAAACATTAAAGTCACGTTCAGTTTATTTCTGCTAGGCTTTTTAAGGCTTAGAACTTATTTGTTGTGGTGGCTATTTAACACTTAGCGGTGGTGTTTTCTATTAATTTGGATTACTTGTATGTCTAATGGTGGCTGACAGGAAATTTACCAACCCTAGATAAACTTACTCAGACTTCATTTATGGCTTAATTGTGATTGTTGCTGTTTCCCTTGGGGGTGTCAGTAAGCCGGGCATTGTGAGCTACTATTTTCATGGGCTTGATACTGGCTCCTTTTAATCTGCATGATGCTTGCATGAACAATTTTATTAAAAACAAACAGGCTGGGAGCAAACCCATGTTAATGGAATTCAGTGTCTTCCTTTTAAGTATTTTAGCTACATTAACAGGTGAGTTTGTATATTTTATGTAATAACGTAGCTTGTGTATGGTTGATCTATATAATTTATGTTGAATTGAGTGTTGATTTTTTAACTTATTTTGGTAAAACATACACTCCTTATATAGACAGACACTTCCCTAGAACTAAGTAATTCATTGGTATGTTTAGGGATATTTTCTAGGTCTGTTTTCCTTTGAGCATGAAAATGTTTGTTAAATAGATCCACTAATAAATTCTGTGTATTTGTATTTTTTGCCTTGTTTGGGGGTTTGGCATGATGTCATAGGCATAAGGAGCATAGCATTTAGTGGGGGTGGTAAGGGCAGTTTGTTTAGCGAGTTACTTACTGTTTAATGCATGCATACGTGTACATGTCCACAGGGAATGTAAACTAAAGCGAGGCTCTTTCAGTGCTAGACTGGCCATAATGAATTGTCTGAGATTAAATGTGAGACAAGAAGGAGGAACCCAGCAAGCACATGGCCAATGAGAATACAATCCAAGTGGTTCCACCACCTTGCAGACCCATTTAGCTGTGTTGAACGGAGAAGGCAATGGCACCCCACTCTAGGACTCTTGCCTGGAAAATCCCATGGATGGAGGAGCCTGGTGGGCTGCAGTCCATGGGGTCGCAAAGAGTCGGACATGACTAAGCGACTTCACTTTCACTTTTTACTTTTATGCATTGGAGAAGGAAATGGCAACCCACTCCAGTGTTCTTGCCTGGGGAATTTCAGGGACGGGGGGAGCCTGGTGGGCTGCCTTCTATGGGGTCATACAGAGTCAGACACGACTGAAGCGACTTAGCAGCAGCAGCTATGTTGAAATTGCATATACCCCTGACTCAACAATTTCATTTCTAAATACACACCCAACACATGTGCACAAGATGTTCGAGTATGTTTATTCGGTGCCATACTGGTTGAAATGATCAAGAATTTAAAATTTTTTCATCAACAGAGAAATGATAAGTAAATTGTGGCATATATATTCAATGAAATACCAAGTGGCATATGAGATAAATTTCAAAATCCTATTGACTGGAAAAAAAGCAAACTACACATGTTGTACACTGTGGATACATCTGTACATATAGTACAGACAGGAAAAACAGAAGGGAAAGTGAAAGTGAAGTCACTCAGTCATATCTGACTCTTTGTGACCCCGTGGACTGTAGCCCATCAAGCTCCTCTGTTGCCATTTCCTTCTCCAGGGGATCTTCCTGACCCAGGGATCGAACCCAGGTCTCCTGCATTGCAAGCAGACACTTTAACTTCTGAGCCACCAGGGAAGGGATGTCCACCAAATTCAAAATAGTGTTAACCTTTGGAAAAGCAAAGATTAGAGGTGGTGGTACTTAAAAAGATAACTTCATTTTCTCTTTAAACGGGGACCCTTAAAGCAAATAATGGCAAAATGTTACGATCTACTAAAGCTGGGTGATATCTGCAACAGGCATTATCCTGTACTTCCGGTGCTTGACATATTTCAAAAATTAAAAATAAAAGTAGCCAGGGACTTCCTGGCATTCCAGTGGTTAAAGAGATCGTGTTCCCACTGCACGGCAAAGGCTCCCTCTCTGGCTGGGGAACTAAGGTCCCGCATGCCGCGTGGTGCGGCCAAATCGAGTAACCAAATGGCGTGGTATCAGGGAAAGGATACTACTGCCCACCGTTTATTAAACCAGTTTCCTGTGGTACGCATTATTTGTAGAATTGTAATTTAGTATCATTACAATTTTCTATTTTAAACTGTTGTCGGTTAGACAGGCCTCGCCCAATTTCTTAAACAGGAGGACAGACACTGTTGATCCCTAACCCCTGGTCCTTTCTCTTGCTAACAGAACCAGTTTTGTTTAGCTGTCAGAAGGCATATGCTTCACAGGGTATTCACACACTAAGGGGAGGGATCTTGATGACTTTAAGCCAGTCACAGCAATTCTGTTCTCCATGTTAACACCTGATTTGGAAATAGGCATTTAATGGCTCCTAGTAAAATAGGTGAAGTCTACCAAGGGGCTTCTGTGGAAAACCCTGGAGAGACATGGACACTGTTGTACAAGCAGATGATGCCTGGAGATGTCACCACTCTGTTACACCATAGAGGGTCAAGTTCAGTTCAGTCGCTCAGTTGTGTCCGACTCTTTGCGACCCCATGAATCACAGCATGCCAGGCCTCCCTGTCCATCACCATCTCCCAGAGTTCACTCAGACTCATGTCCATCGAGTCAGTGATGCCATCCAGCCGTCTCATCCTCTGTCGTCCCCTTCTCCTCCTGCCCCCAATCCCTCCCAGCATCAGAGTCTTTTCCAATGAGTCAACTCTTCGTATCAGGTGGCCAGAGTACTAGAGTTTCAGCTTTAGCATCATTCCTTCCAAAGAAATCCCAGGGTTGATCTCCTTCAGAATGGACTGGTTGGATCTCCTTGCAGTCCAAGGGACTCTCAAGAGTCTTCTCCAAAACCACAGTTCAAAAGCATCAATTCTTTGGAGCTCAGCTTTCTTTATAGTCTAGCTCTCACATCAGTCCATGACTACTGGAAAAACCATAGCTTTGACTAGCCAGACCTTTGTTGGCAAAGTAATGTCTCTGCTTTTTAGTAAGCTTCTAGGTTAGTCATAGCTTTTCTTCCAAGGAGCAGGTGTCTTTTAATCTCATGGCTGCACAATCTGCATGTCACCATCTGCAGTGATTTTGGAGCCCAAGAAAATAAAGTCTCTCACTGTTTCCACTATTTCCCCATCTATTTGCCATGAAGTGATGGGACCGGATGCCATGATCTTTGTTTTCTGTATGTTGAGCTTTAAGCCAACTTTTTCACTCTCCTTTCACTTTCATCAAGAGGCTCTTTAGTTCTTCACTTTTTGCCATAAGGTTGGTGTCATCTGCCTATCTGAGGTTATTGATATTTCTCCCGGCAATCTTGATTCCAGCTTGTGCTTCTTCTAGCCCAGCGTTTCTCATGATGTACTCTGCATATAAATTAAATAAGCAAGGTGACAATATACAGCCTTGATGTACTCCTTTCCCTATTTGGAGCCAGTCTGTTGTTCCATGTCCAGTTCTAACTGTTGTTTCCTGACCTGCATATAGGTTTCTCAAGAGGCAGGTCAGCTAATCTGGTATTCCCATCTCTTTGAGAATTTTCCACAGTTTGTTGTGATGCACACAGTCAAAGGCTTTGGCATAGTCAATAAAGCAGAAATAGATGTTTTTCTGGAACGCTCTTGCTTTTTCCATGATCCAGCAGATGTTGGCAATTTGATCTCTGTTTCTTCTGCCTTTTCTAAATCCAGCTTGAACATCAGGAAGTTCATGGTTCACATATTGCTGAAGCCTGGCTTGGAGAATTTTGAGCATTAGTTTACTAGCATGTGAGATGAGTGCAATTGTGCAGTAGTTTGAGTATTCTTTGGCATTGCCTTTCTTTGGGATTGGAATGAAAACTGACCTTTTCCAGTCCTGTGGCCACTGCTGAGTTTTCCAAATTTGCTGGTATATTGAGTGCAGCACTTTCATAGCATCATCTTTCAAGATTTGAAACAGCTCCACTGGAATTCCATCACCTCCACTAGCTTTGTTTGTAGTGATGCTTTCTAAGGCCCACTTGACTTCACATTCCAGGATGTCTGGATCTAGGTGAGTAATCACACCATTGTGATTATCTGGGTCATGAAGATCTTTTTTGTACAGTTCCTCTGTGTATTCTTGGGTGGTGATAGTGTCGCGGAGACCAAGGTGTTGGCTATGGCTGCCAATGGGCCGCAATGGGCCGGCGCTGCTGGAGGCCTACGAGAGGGTGGTCAACGAGAAGTCCTCGACTGACTGGTGGGCGATGGGGCGGGCCGGAGTGGGCTGGGGCTGGGGAGCCACGGCGCGTGGAATGCTGACTGCCGTGCACCTGTGCCACACCCCACGAGATTAGGTTCCCACCTCCATCACCCCGTGCCCACTGCTTGTGCAGCTTAAACCCAAGTGGGGCTCGCTAAGTCCCCAGCCCTTCCACCACTCCGACAGCCACCGGCCCCGGCCCGCAGGCCTGTTGGATCCTGGGCCTGGCTGTGCTTAATGGCCTTGCCAGGTTCTCGTTTCCTGCTCGGGGACTTCCGTGGACAATGGAGCACTTTGAGAAAGCCCTCTCAGCCCTCCTTGAGAAAGCGGAAGCTACATCTGCCTTCATTCCAAATGTTTTGTTCAGCAGTGGGACTCCGAGGGTGGTCTAGCAGCCAGCTTGGGAATGGGAGCCTTGCTTTGGGGCCGTCAAACAGTGATCGAGGGGTTTACATCCTTGGTTCTCCAGGGATTTTAAGAACCTTCCTTTCATCAAGAATACTACTTCATATGCGTGAACTATGGGGAAATGAATGAAAGGAAGATGCTGGTTGTGTGTTTGGAAAAAGGTCCCATCTTCCCTCCACCTCCAGTGACATCCTTTGCTGGAATGTCGGTAATAGGGCGTTTATAGTACAGAAGGTCTGGATCTGAAATCTGTCAGAGCCCAGGGTAGCCCACATATAGACCCTTGTTCTGTCCTGCAACAAGGGTTGTTGTATGCATAGTAATTCTGTTACTTTCAATATGTCTTAAATTGCATTCACAGACCAGTTTTGAGCATTTTTAGTTCTAAGAAATATGCTGAGTATAGAGAACTAAGGTGACCAGCTTTGAGGAGCCTCGTTCCTTTGCCTGGGAAGGGGCTCTCTTGGTGAGGCTTTCTCCCCTTGTCAGGTGCTGCTGCTTTCTCATCTCTGCTTTCCCTGGTGCCCAGCCCAGTGGCTTTTGTACCGTGTACTATTGGGATATTGAGAACACTAGTGCCTATCCTTTCCTTCACTCCCAGGCATTTTAGGAGAGAGCTTCCGGATGCTTCCTGGGTCTGCAGAATCTCTGGCGCTACGTCAGTGTGGTCAGGTCTGCATGTACAGATCTGCTGAAAAAATATCTGACCATGTCACTTCCCTGCTTCAACTCCGCAGTGGCTTCCTGTTGCATGAATATAGCCTGGAGTCTTTGCCGTGGCTGACAGGCCCTGCGTGACCTGGCTCCTAACTGCCCCACCTGTTCACCACAACTCTAGCCTTCTTTCGAGAAGGCAGTGGCACCCCACTCCAGTACTCTTGCCTGGAAAATCCCATGGACAGAGGAGCCGGGTAGTCTGCAGTCCATGGGGGAGCTAAGAGTCAGACACGACTGAGCGACTTCACTTTCACTTTTCACTTTCATGCACTGGAGAAGGAAATGCATCCCACTCCAGTATTCTTGCCTGGAGAATCCCAGGACGGGGGATCCTGGTGGGCTGCCGCATGTGGGGTCACACAGAGTCGGCCACGACTGAAGTCACTTAGCGGCAGCAGCAGCCTTCTTTCTCTTCCTTAAACTTGCAAGCTGGTGTTCCTCACAACCCTGTTCTTTCTGCTTCCTCTGCCTGGAGCGCCTTTCTACGTCATCCAGGGGGGCTCCCCAAGCTTTACTTCTCAAGCTCTAGTATTGCCTTTTTGGAGAGGCCTTTCTGGATTCCTGTCACCTTTGGTTGCAGACAAATATTCCCATCTCCCTGGTTGACTTCCTCAGACACACACTAGGCATCCTCCTTGATTTTCTTGCCACCTTTTCTCTTCACCAGAAAGGGTAGGTGGGCCCCATCTCTGTCCCAGGAGTAGGGGTACTAAGAGGAGTGCAGGAAAAATGGCAGAGAAGGAAGAAGTGGTCTCCAGTGTGGTGGGTCATAGAATTTCACATTCCGAGTGGGTGCATCGGCACAGGCCCTGAAGCGAGGTGGGATAGGGAGCAGACAGAACATCAGCTGTCTATACTGGGTCTTTCTCTTGGGGAAACCAGATTTTTCGCCTGGGTTGTGGCATGTTTGCTCACTTCCTGTACCCACTTCACTACCTGACAATATGTTAGTGTGATGTGTTTGCGTGTGTGTTTTGTCTCCCATTAGAAAGTAAGTTCTGTGGTTAGGTCCTATTAAGGATTATTCATAGCTGCATTCCATCACTAGCAAGTAACAGTATGAGTTTGAATAAACATCAGGAGTTAGTGATGGACAGCGAGGCCTAGTGCGCTGCAGTCCACGGGGTCACAAAGAGTCATGACAAAAACACGGCTGAGCGACTGAATTGAACTGAACTGTGGTGGATCAGGAAGTCATCTGAAGGTTGGGTCTGAGGAAAAAAGACAGCATAGATGTTACTGAGCAAAAAAAAAGCAAAAAAAGACTAGAGATTGGGAGATCTGGGAGTCCTCTATTTATAAGAGTATGGTTTCCGATGCAAACATATTGGTGAAGTCAAAGTGGAGGAATAAGATCTGTACACTGTAGAAGAAAAGATCCAGGGTGAACTGGGGGAGGGAGGAGGGCTGCAGATGGATTTGCTGAAGGGAGGGAGTATTTGGCTAGGACCCAGGGTTTCCCCAGGGTGGGACCAGGTAACTGCTCTGCACATCAGAGAGATGTCAGAGTTTCTGCCTATAAGACAAGCAGTGATGTGAACAGAGATGAAATAGATGTAACAAATGAAGTGTTTTTCCCCAAATAAGGCTTACAAGTCCTTAAATGTGCAGTCCAGACCCCAACACCTTAAGATTTTGGTAGCAGCAATTTTGATTTAGCAGCAAAATCTGACCTAAACTGTCATAAGGCTGTTAGAGTCTCTCTATAAGCCATTTAACTGATTTCTCAGATTGCTGCAGAAAAATGATATTTGACTACCAGATTCTGCTCAGGATCCTGTGGTAGGGTTTACATAGTACAAAGGATATACTCGATATTTTCTGAAAACTGAACTGAATTTCAAACATGGAATTCTAATGGGCTATGGGACTGTGGATATGAATTTTAGGGAAATGAGAGTTCTCTAAGGCGAGAAGGAAGCTGTGAGCTGCTATAGGCCAGGCATGTGTCTCTGTTTCCCTCCAGATAGGTCAGTCACAGTCAGATGCAGATTGACACATGCGGAGCTCCTTCCATCTGTCAGCTAGGGCCTGGAAATAATAAGAATAATAATAGCAGGACCCTAGGAGGCCTCCCTGGGACAGACACCCCACCACCACCACCAGGTACTCTGCGTACCTCTTGTGTGTAGAAAAACTTTGGCCTCCTAGGCCTTCCCTGAGTTTCAAAGAATAAATTTAAGCAGAGAAGTGAGACAATGCAGAAACAAAGGAAAAGGCAAACAAGGTGAAATAGTAAGTTTCATCACTAAATAAAGTCAAGGACCATTAGTTCCTTTTAAGGGCTATAGATAATATTCTGAGCTATATCTTTGAGCTTTTTTTTTTTTTTTTAATAATAATAGCAGGACCCTAGGAGGCCTCCCTGGGACAGACACCCCACCACCACCACCAGGTACTCTGCGTACCTCTTGTGTGTAGAAAAACTTTGGCCTCCTAGGCCTTCCCTGAGTTTCAAAGAATAAATTTAAGCAGAGAAGTGAGACAATGCAGAAACAAAGGAAAAGGCAAACAAGGTGAAATAGTAAGTTTCATCACTAAATAAAGTCAAGGACCATTAGTTCCTTTTAAGGGCTATAGATAATATTCTGAGCTATATCTTTGAGCTTTTTTTTTTTTTTTTAAATACTGAAACCTCTACCAGGTGGAAGAAGCTGACTGCATGCTGCTCATTGGAATGTAGACTTCAGACTGTTTGGAACCAGAAGGCTGATGATGCTGATTGTTGATTACCTCACCACCAGCCAATCAGAAGAATGTCCACAAGCTGACCTTGAACCCCACAACCCCCCTCACTCACTCTATCCTTAAAAACCTTCTGAAAGCCAGTGGGTGGTCTGGGCACTAGTTGCCTGGACTCCTTGCTTGGTGCCTACAGTAACTGCTGCACTTTTCCCACCATAACCTCATGTTAGTAGACTGGCTCTACTGCACTGGGACCAACGGATGAGTGGACCTAAGTTTGCCTGGGTAACAGGACCAGCACTGGGCAGGTTCTCATCTTCCCTTCCTTACCTCATCCTTGATCTCTCTAGAAAATGCAGGTGAGGTCTGAGAAACACAATGGCACTTTGAGGTAGGTTTGTGGACATCCCTGGTGGCTCAGATGGTAAAGCGCCTGCCTACAATGTGGGAGGCCTGGATTCAATCCCTGGGTCAGGAAGATCTCCTGGATAAAAAAATGGCACCCCTTCCAGTATTCTTGCCTGGAAAATCCCATCGACGGAGGAGCCCTAGTAGGCTACAGTCCATGGGGTCGCAAAGAGTCGGACACGACTGAGCGACTGCACTTTCTTTCTTTGCAGCAGTGTAGACATCACTTAGTGTTCATTTTTATTCTTCTGCTCATTAATTTTCACGTATGCTTCATTCTTAGATAAAACTTCTATTCAGAGTTCACACAGACGATCAAGGGACCCCCGTGCCCGTCACGGGATCCTCTAACAAGTGCTTTTAACTGGATAAGAGTAAGAAAGTGCTCCACGAGTGTAACTAATAAGGGGCTGGGTAGTATTCTTTGGCCAGACTCAGCGTGCCTTGGCTCGGCAGGACAGAGCAAGGGGACACGCAGAAGACCACACCTTCCCTCAGTCGCTACATACAGCTATCTACATACCTCGACCCCACAAGGGCTTCCAACCCGCCCGCAGCCAACAAACGCCCGGCGGGCACTGGCCCTCTCACCCCGGGTCCCGCCGGCCCCTTTTCCGCTTCCGGCCGTCAGGGCGGGGCTTCCGGCCGCCGGGCGGGGCCTTGGGCTGCCTTCCTCGGCTGATCGGGGAAGCGGCGGCGGCGGCGGCGGCGGTGTTGCGGAGACCGAGGCGTTGGCTATGGCTGTGAACCTGAGCCGCAATGGGCCGGCGCTGCTGGAGGCCTACGAGAGAGTGGTCAACGAGAAGTCCTCGACCGACTGGTGGGCGACGGGGGAGGCCGGGAAGGGGCTGGGAGCGGGCCGGGGCCGGGGAGCCACGGCGCGCGGAATGCTGACTGCCGCGCACCTGCGCCACACCCCGCGAGATTACGTTCCCACCTCCGTCACCCCGCGCCCACTGCTTGTGCAGCTTAAACCCGGGTGGGGCCCGCTAAGTCCCAGCCCTTCCACTCCGCTAGCCACCGGCCCCGGCCCGCGGGCCTCATTGGATCCTGGGCCTGGCTGTGCTTGATGGCTTCGCCAGGTTCTCGTTTCCTGCTCGGGGACTTCGTGGACAATGGGGCACTTTGAGAAAAGCCCTCTCAGCCCTCCTTGAGAAAGCGGAAGCTACATCTGCCTTCATTCTGAATGTTTTTGTTCAGCAGTGGGACTCCGAGGGTGGTCTAGCAGCCAGCCTGGGAGTGGGAGCCTTGCTTTGGGGCCGTCAAACAGAGATCGAGGGGTTTAGATCCTTGGTTCTCCAGGGATTTTAAGAAGCTTCCTTTCATCAAGAAGAATACTACTTCATATGCGTGAACTATGGGGAAATGAATGAAAGGAAGATGCTGGTTGTGTGTTTGGAAAAAGGTCCTATCTTCCCTCCACCTCCAGTGACATCCTTTGCTGGAAAGTCGGTAATAGGGCGTTTATAGTACAGAAGGTCTGAATCTGAAATCTCTGTCAGAGCCCAGGGTAGCCCACACATAGACCCTTGTTCTGTCCTGCAACAAGGGTTGTTGTATGCATAGTAATTCTGTTACTTTCCATATGTCTTAAATTGCATTCACAGACCAGTTTTGAGCATTTTTAGTTCTAAGAAATATGCTGAGTATAGAGAACTAAGGTGACCAGCTTTGAGGAGCCTCGTTCCTTTGCCTGGGAAGGGGCTCTCTGGGCGAGGCTTTCTCCCCTTGTCAGGTGCTGCTGCTTTCTCATCTCTGCTTTCCCTGGTGCCCAGCCCAGTGGCTTTTGTACAGTGTACTATTGGGATATTGAGAACACTAGTGCCTATCCTTTCCTTCACTCCCAGGCATTTTAGGAGAGAGCTTCCGGATGCTTCCTGGGTCTGCAGAATCTCTGGCGCTACGTCAGTGTGGTCAGGTCTGCATGTACAGATCTGCTGAAAAAATATCTGACCATGTCACTTCCCTGCTTCAACTCCGCAGTGGCTTCCTGTTGCATGAATATAGCCTGGAGTCTTTGCCGTGGCTGACAGGCCCTGCGTGACCTGGCTCCTAACTGCCCCACCTGTTCACCACAACTCTAGCCTTCTTTCGAGAAGGCAGTGGCACCCCACTCCAGTACTCTTGCCTGGAAAATCCCATGGACAGAGGAGCCGGGTAGTCTGCAGTCCATGGGGGAGCTAAGAGTCAGACACGACTGAGCGACTTCACTTTCACTTTTCACTTTCATGCACTGGAGAAGGAAATGCATCCCACTCCAGTATTCTTGCCTGGAGAATCCCAGGACGGGGGATCCTGGTGGGCTGCCGCATGTGGGGTCACACAGAGTCGGCCACGACTGAAGTCACTTAGCGGCAGCAGCAGCCTTCTTTCTCTTCCTTAAACTTGCAAGCTGGTGTTCCTCACAACCCTGTTCTTTCTGCTTCCTCTGCCTGGAGCGCCTTTCTACGTCATCCAGGGGGGCTCCCCAAGCTTTACTTCTCAAGCTCTAGTATTGCCTTTTTGGAGAGGCCTTTCTGGATTCCTGTCACCTTTGGTTGCAGACAAATATTCCCATCTCCCTGGTTGACTTCCTCAGACACACACTAGGCATCCTCCTTGATTTTCTTGCCACCTTTTCTCTTCACCAGAAAGGGTAGGTGGGCCCCATCTCTGTCCCAGGAGTAGGGGTACTAAGAGGAGTGCAGGAAAAATGGCAGAGAAGGAAGAAGTGGTCTCCAGTGTGGTGGGTCATAGAATTTCACATTCCGAGTGGGTGCATCGGCACAGGCCCTGAAGCGAGGTGGGATAGGGAGCAGACAGAACATCAGCTGTCTATACTGGGTCTTTCTCTTGGGGAAACCAGATTTTTCGCCTGGGTTGTGGCATGTTTGCTCACTTCCTGTACCCACTTCACTACCTGACAATATGTTAGTGTGATGTGTTTGCGTGTGTGTTTTGTCTCCCATTAGAAAGTAAGTTCTGTGGTTAGGTCCTATTAAGGATTATTCATAGCTGCATTCCATCACTAGCAAGTAACAGATTTTCAGACTATTTCTGAAAGTGATTGAATTATAAGGTACTTAGTGCCCCATGCTCCTTGTGCTGCGTGCCTGCACAAGCCAACACATCTTTTTTTAAATGTTGATTTGGAAGAAGGGTTGTTTGAATGTTGGATGAACTTCGGAACTGGGAACATTCAAGAAGGTGGCTTAGGCTGGAGCCTAGAATAAAGGGGAATGAAGTCAGAGGGGTAGATGGTAGGCATGGGGTGTGGCTCTTGTTAGCTGCTAGATCTCTTCTTGGAAAAGCTAAGCCTCAGCAGCAGTCTCTGTTTCTTGGTGCTTGGCCAGTGTGCCTGTCTTCTGCAGCTGGAGTTTGTGGCCTTCAAGAGGAATGGGCTTCTTTGCTCCAGGAGGAAGGCTGGTCAGGACTCTGGCCACCGGATTCTGGATGTCTAAAGCTCAACATTCAGAAAACGAAGATCATGGCATCCAGTCCCATCACTTCATGGGAAATAGATGGGGAAACAGTGTCAGACTTTATGTTGGGGGGCTCCAAAATCACTGCAGATGGTGACTGCAGCCATGAAATTAAAAGACGCTTACTCCTTGGAAGAAAAGTTATGACCAACCTGAATATTGTATTCAAAAGCAGAGACATTACTTTGCCGACTAAGGTCTATCTAGTCAAGGCTATGGTTTTTCCTGTGGTCATGAATGGATGTGAGAGTTGGACTGTGAAGAAGGCTGAGCACTGAAGAATTGATGCTTTTGAACTGTGGTGTTGGAGAAGACTCTTGAGAGTCCCTTGGATTGCAAGGAGATCCAACCAATCCATTCTGAAGGAGATCAGCCCTGGTATTTCTTTGGAAGGAATGATGCTAAAGCTGAAACTCTAGTACTTTGGCCACCTCATGTGAAGAGCTGACTCATTGGAAAAGACTCTGATGCTGGGAGGGATTGGGGGCAGGAGGAAAAGGGGAAGACCAGGGATAAGATGGCTGGATGGCATCACGGACTCGATGGACATGAGTCTGAGTGAACTCCGAGAGATGGTGATGAACAGGGAGGCCTGGCGTGCTAATTCATGGGGTCGCAAAGAGTCAGACACAACTGAGCAACTGAACTGAACTAAACCAGATCTTTGGACCAGGGTATAATTTCTTCTGACTTTCTTAGGATTAAGCAGCTCTAGTGGTGTTTTCTTGGCCCTTGGAAAGCTGAGTGGAACTTGACCTGGCTCCTCTCAGACTGTTACCCTCCAGTTTCTGTCTGGCACAGCTTAGCAGCCTGTGCTCTGAAGCATGGGGAGATGACACACCAGACTGGGTTTGCCTTTGACTTACTGTCCCATGGATTATCACCTTCACCTTGGGGTCTGCCAGCACTCTCTGGATCTGAGCTTCTGCAGAGTTTATGCTGATGGCTGGGCTTTATGTGGAATGCATGGATGCTATCTCTTCTAGAATGTTCTCTTTGACTAACCTTTGTTCTGGTCAAAGGACCTTCCATGGCCCAGATTTTTCTAGTTAGATGGTCAGTTTACCAATCATAGGTTTGAAATGTGTATCAGTTCTTTGTCAATGAGGCAAGTGGAGAAAGGTAGTGAGAAGGTTTGTATTCTGACTATGGAGTGCTCAGACCCAGCCGCTTTTGGAGACAAGGAAGGCAGAGTCTGCCTGGATCCCTGGAGATTCCTGATGAAATGAAGAAAAGACAATGGAGAGAATGTGGTGTTCCTTCAGCTTGTGAAACCCGATGGAAGCAGGCAGGCATTATTTCCAGAGGTTGCTTTTGCCACTGGTGAATCCTTTTGCTCATTGACTGGGAGAATCATGAATGTCTTCCTAGGATTTAACAGAAGTACACTCGTGGAATATCAGTTCTAATGTGAAAATCTTTGGAGCAACCAGTGTGATTGATTGTACCATTGGATTAGAATGCCTGGGAATTTCAAAGACCTTTTCCCTTTGCATGTCTTCAGGACACTGGAGGGGGAAGTGAGAAGCTGAAGAGTCATCTAGTTGTTTGGTCTAGTACCAATCTAGCCTCTGGAGGAAATGGCAACCCACTTCAGTATTCTTGCCTGGAGAACCCTGTGGACAGAGGAGCCAGGTGGCTGCTGTCCATGGGGTCACACAGAGTCGGACACAACTGAAGCGACTTAGCACTCAGCACTCTGTGTATTCTTGCCACCTCTTCTTAACATCTTCTGCTTCTGTTAGGGCCATATCATTTCTGTCCTTTATTGAGCCCATCTTTGCATGAAATGTTCCCTTGATATCTCTAATTTTATTGAAGAGAGCTCTAGTCTTTCCCATTCTGTTTTCCTCTGTTTCTTTGCATTGATCGCTGAAGAAGGCTTTCTTATCTCTTCTTGCTAGTCTTTGGAACTCTGCATTCAGATGCTTATATCTTTCTTTTTCTCCTTTGCTTTTCACTTCTCTTCTTTTCACAGCTATTTGTAAGGCCTCTCCAGACAGCCATTTTGCTTTTTTGCATTTCTTTTCCATGGGGATGGTCTTAATCCCTGTCTCCTGTAAAGATACAAACCTCCATCCATAGTTCATTAGGCACTCTATCTATCAGGTCTAGTCTCTTAAATCTATTTCTCACTTCCACTGTATAATCATAAGGGATTTGATTTAGGTCATACCTGAATGGTCTAGTGGTTTTCCCTACTTTCTTCAATTTAAGTCTGAATTTGACAATAAGGAGCTCATGATCTGAGCCACAGTTAGCTCCCAGTCTTGTTTTTGCAGACTGTATAGAGCTTCTTCATCTTTGGCTGCAAAGAATATAATCAATCTGATTTCAGGACATCTGGTAATGTCCATGTGTAGAGTCTTCTCTTGTGTTTTTGGAAGAGGGTGTTTGCTATGACCAATGCGTTCTCTTGGCAAAAGTCTATTAGCCTTTGCCCTGCTTCATTCCGTATTCCAAGGCCAAATTTGCCTGTTACTCCAGGTGTTTCTTGACTTCCTACTTTTGCATTCTAGTCCCCTATAATGAAAAGGGGAGAAGGCAAGGGCACCCCATTCCAGTACTCTTGCCTGGAAAATCCCACGGATGGAGGAGCCTGGTAGGCTGCAGTCCATGAGGTCGCCAAGAGTCGGGCATGACTGAGCGACTTCACTTTTACTTTTCACTTTCATACATTGGAGAAGGAAATGGCAGCCCACTCCAATGTTCTTGCTTGCAGAATCCCAAGGACTGGGGAGCCTGGTGGGCTGCCATCTATGGGGTCACATAGAGTCGGACACGACTGAAGTGACTTAGCAAAAATAGCAATAATGAAAAGGACATCTTTTTTGGGTGTTAGTTCTAAATGGTCTCGTAGGTCTTCATAGAACCATTCAACTTCAGCTTCTTCAGCATTACTGGTTGGGGCATAGACTCGCATTACTGTGACATAGAAAGGTTTGCCTTGGAAATGAAGAGATTATTCTGTCGTTTTTGAGACTGCATCCAAGAACTGCATTTCGGACTCTCTTGTTGACCATGATGGCTACTCCATTTCTTCTAAGGGATTCCTGCCTGCAGTGGTAGATGTAATGGTCATCTGAGTTAAATTCACCCATTCCAGTCCATTTTAGTTCACTGTTTCCTAGAATGTTGACATTCACTCTTGCCATCTCCCATTTGACCACTTCCAGTTTGCCTTGATTCATGGACCTGACATTCCAGGTTCCTATGCAATATTGCTCTTTACAGCATCAGACCTTGCTTCTATCACCAGTCACATCCACAACTGGGTATTGTCTTTGCTTTGGCTCCATCCCTTCATTCTTTCTGGAGTTATTTCTCCACTGATCTCCAGTAGCACATTGGGCATGTAATGACCTGGGGAGTTCCTCTTTCAGTATCCTACCATTTTGCCTTTTCATATTGTTCATGGGGTTCTCAAGGCAAGAATACTGAAGTGGTTTGCCATTCCCTTCTCCAGTGGACCACATTCTGTCAGTCCTCTCCACCATGACCCGCCTGTCTTGGGTGGCCCCACATGGCATGGCTTGGTTTCACTCAGTTAGACAAGGCTGTGGTCCTAGTGTGATTAGATTGACTAGTTTTCTGTGATTATGGTTTCAGTGTGTCTGCCCTCTTGCAACACCTACGTCTTTCTTGGGTTTCTCTTATCTTGGACTTGGGGTATCTCTTCATGGCTGCTCCAGCAAAGCACAGCCGCTGCTCCTTACCTTGGACGAGGGGTATCTCCTCACCACCACCCCTCCTGACCTTGAACATGGAGTAGCTCCTCTAGGCCCTTCTGTGCCCAGGCAGCCAAAGGGTCAACCCAGAAGACAAAAACAGAAGGATGGGCAGGAAAGAGCCTGAGTCCCTGGTGACACTCCTGAGCCACTCAATTTATCACCTGTGGAACTGAACCACCCAGACTTCTTGTGAAATAAGTTTTCCTTAGTGTTGAAGTGTTTTAGGCCTTCCCTGGTGGCTCAGCTGGTAAAGAATCTGCCTGCAATGTGGGAGACCTGGGTTTGATCCCTGGGTTGGGAAGATCCCCTGGAGAAGAGAAAGGCTACCCACTCCAGTATTCTGGCCTGGAGAGTTCCATGGACTGTATAGTCCATGGCTTCGCCAAGAGTCGGACACTCTTTCTGAGCAACTTTCACTTTCTAAGTGTTTTAAGAGCCACCTAGTCAGATATTCTGCTCCTTGTAGTTGACTGTATATTGATAAAATCATGCTCTTTATCAAAATACAAATGTCTGAAGAATGTACAAATTCCAGTGAGTTCGTGATGACTATAAAGACCTTGTTATTCTCATACGTCTGGAGGCAGGAATTTTGCAAACTATACAAATACCTGTAACTTTACCAGAACCACCCTAGTTTTGCTTTACTTTCCCAGTCACTGAACAGCCTGAACGAGAATGAGCCTGTTTTAGGGACTAGTACCATACTAGGAAATGTGCCTGAGTCCAAATTTGCTGCTTTGCAAGTATTTGAAGGCCTTCAGTTCACAGCATTTTTTGTAACTCTTCACACATGGTTCCCTAAAGATGTTGCCTGAATGTATATTCTAACTTTCCAAGAGGGAGAGCCCACAGGTGGATGTGCTTTTTCCTGCCCATGCCCTGGCAGATCCAAAGTCCAGTATTCTCACCCACATTGTAAAGCCAACTCCTAGAAGTCTGGAGAATACTTTCATTTAAACACTATGCTTCTGTAATAAATAACTACAAAGGTATGAACAGTAAAGTGGATTTATTTAGAAAGACTACAAAATTTGACAGACACAAAAGGCCCACAGGATTTAAAATTATTAAATATAAAAATGATCAGCTATAAACAATGTAAAAATACATTCCCCAGCCTCCATACAGAACATAATTTAAGTATAGCAATTATAAAATCTCTGTACTGTATGCATATTTCCCTTTTAAAATAACTTCTCAAAGGTCTACTTATTTACCATTATTTTACATTTGAGTTTGCCCTTTTCTGTAACAGTGGCTTTGGTTTCAAGTTCTCCTTGAAATTTTTATTGACCACAAAGATCTTTTTACTCCTAACTCCTACCATAGCAGATGGAGCTAATTAGGCGTGGGTCCTGTTTAAAAAAAAATGGTGAAGAAAGGTTCTAGGATGACCTGAAATACCAATGAAAGCAGTATCTTTGGTGGCCAGCCAGGAGCTCCATTCTGCACCAGTGAGACAAGCAAAGAGAAAGCTCGGGACAAGGAGAGCTTAAGCTACGCACCGGCCTGCTGGGGCCATTCCCTCAACCTCCCGAGCGGGGACCCTGAGGGGGCCCAGATGGTCTGCTGCGAGTTCAGCTGGGCGGAGATGATACTTACAAGGCCAACGGTGCCTGCCTGCCTGCCACCAGCTGGGTATCTGAGCCCAGGTTAGACCTAAGCCAGTTCTCCTCCCTTACTTAGCACACCCTGTGAACACACAAAGCGCATCCTCGACTGGTTCCATGATCTCCCGACCAGGCAGTGGTGAGCTGCCACAAGCAACCAGACTGACACACAGGGATAAGGCTCTGCCTCAGGAAGACCGCAGAGGCTGTGTCTGGGCGTCTGTGTCTGAAACCCATCCATGACACAGTGGCAGATGAGAAACTAAGGACGGGGTCATTAACCTGTCTCATTGGAAACGAGTCCACTCTGGAGTCTTGAGTGAAAACTCTGAACAAGAGGACAACCAAGGTCTAGCCTTGGGAAGAACTTGGTTAGAAAGGCCCCATTATAAAAAGACCTCCCTTAGGAACGGTCTCATTCAAAGTGCCCTGGCTGGCTCTAAGCCTGCCGGCAACAGTTCTTCAATTACAGCTGGTTATGAAGTTCTCCTGAGGGGGGTATGGCACTCTCTTCCACCATCGGCAGTACTGAACTGGGCAGGAGTCTCTGGGCACTCCCTTTCTTAAGGTCTCCGTTGAAGAGAAACTAGGGCAATGTCTGTGTGGGAATGAGAACCCTGAAGATCCCGCTGTGAATCTCTGCAGCTCGCCAGGCCCGGGAATCTGAAGAAGCTGCCATCGAGGCAGCCAGAGCCCCGGGGGCCCCTCTGCCGGCTGCCGGGGCAGTGCCTGGACCATCCCGGTAAGGAACGGAGCGGGGAAGCTCTCACACCAAAACTCAGGTGGAGGTTTTAAAGTAACATGGGCTCCAAGAAAACAGTGAACCTTAACTTCAGGAGAAATAATCAGATGGCAAAAAGGAATGAACCGCCTTCCACCTCGCGGTGTGAGCTCATCCCTTCAGAGGCGGGACAGTGGTGAAGGCCTCCCTCGACAGTTGCTTTCAGCTGCACTGTGCGAACGCGGATCTTTGGTCCTTAGGGCGGCGGATTCTTCCATTTTTCTATGTGTACTGTTACACGGGGTTGCTGACATTGTTGCTTTTAGAACATGGAAAATATCAGCATCTCCCATACATTTTCTATTAGGCTATAAAAGGTCTCAGAAAGAGTTAATAATTATATCCTAAAATGTTACAGTATAATTTTAAGGCACAGTGAGATATGGTAAAAGCCTGGGTTTTACATGTGTAAGGAAAACATGTAGACCAACATTTGAAATAATGATCTCTTAAATATACATTAAACTGTATCTAGTCATCAAAAAGCAAAGTCACAGCTAAGCAAATTCAAAAGTGAAACCATTTATAAATGAACTTCATCACGCTGTTCATACAGCTATAAAGCGTAATTTGAAACCTAACCCTAGTAACAATGATGGAATAATTCATCAGTTGAGCTATGTGATTTAAAGAAACAGCTGCTCTTAACCTCCAAACAAAAACAAAACTTCATCTGACACAAGTTTCAACCGTTACAAAAAAACTTTTTTAAAAGCCCTCTGGCCTTATCTATGGTAACTGATACACAGTCCAATCAATACTGATCAAACTGCCGTCCTGCCTTGCTCTCCAAAAATCAGTGGTTTAACAAGGACCCAGGGTCTCCAGGAGCTGCTGCACCCCACGCAGCGACCTTGCGCACCCATCCCTCATGTCTAAGCATTCAGAGGTTCGGTGAGGTACTCTCTCCTCACGGTGGCCTCCCCTTTTCTCGGCCGGGGCTCCTTACATTTCTCAGGGAGCATAAGGGAGAAGTCAGCCATGTATGTAGACTTGCTAGGATCCCAAACACCTGAGGAGGGAAAGGGGACAAAGATTACATGAGGAATTCTGGAGTATACTCACATTTCCTACTTGACTCTGGACCCATTTTATACAAACAAGACAAGTCGATGTATTTTATACACATCATTCTTAAAGTGTGTGTGTGCTCTTGTGCACATGTGTGCACCGTGTGTGTCATGCCTAAGTCTTTGTGACCCCAAGGACTGGAGCCCACCAGGCTCCTCTGTCCATGGGATTTCCCAGGCAAGGATACTGGAGCAGCTTGCCATTTCCTTCTCTAGGGATCAAACCCACGTCTCTCGAGTCTCCTGCATTAGCAGGCGCGTTCTTTACCATTAATGCCACCTGGGAAGCCCCATTCTTAACATTAAGTAAAACAAAATTTAAGGTCAGGTCATCAAAAAATGCAAAGTTAGAAAAAATTTTCAGAATAATGCCCATTAGTCAAAGTCTCCCAACATATTAACATCCTGTCGCATGCGCGCGCGCGGGCGTGTGTGTGTGTGTGTATGTGTGTGTTCAGTGCCAATCTAGGAAGCTCAGGTTAACAGATGAAAACCAAGTCCTGCAACATGATGCAAAACAAGGCTGTTAGCAAGGGTTAGACACCACAGGTGAAAGGAGCAGGGAACCACGCCCAGGCAAAAACGGAAGGTTATTCACAGCAGAGCATTCTACAGTGAGGCCACTCTTCAGTTACCTAGAAACTGTTCTCCAGCTCACTGTCACAGGGCAGTGACGCAGCAACGCGATGCCACTACCTGCTTCCTGTGCCTTAAGTCACTTCCTCATTGCACTCGCCTAACATCTGAGCAAGCATTCTGAAAATTCTGTCAAGAGACAGAAGATCAGTGCAAATTTAGCTTCGTCACTAACAAGACCCTTAAGGTCGGGGCCCAGAAGAGTGCTCTGCAGAAAGGGACAAGCGCTGGGGCGCAGCTGAGGCCCCTCGCGGGCACGGGCTGCAGCGCCACGTCAGCACCTGGCTGTCCGCCACAGCCCGGCCCCCACCCTCCGCATTTCATGGGAAAGCAACAACTTCCTCATTCACCGCGCGTCCCCAAAACAGCCAGCCGAAATGCCACGAGCAAGTCTGCCCCTCAAAAAACCAAGGCCCTTTGCCCCTCTGGAGTCTTCATTTGGCTCGATGGCATCTGTCCCCTTATTTGGCTGGCAAATATATTCCATACTTCAAAGGCCTTGTCTGTGATGACTGCCCCAGAGAACTCTGGTCCACACGGGAACCCCTCTGCATATCACCTAATGATCTTTTTTGCTCACATCAGAATTAAAAAAAAAAGACTCCTCACTCATTTAAATCCATATAATTTTCATACTTAGAAGGTAATTTTCAGCATATTATAAATACCAAGCTTTTAAACCACCACTGTTAAACATATTCAATAAGACTGAATACTGTAACATCCTAAAACATCACCTAATTAAAACACACAAATAAGCTTTTAAATATCTGGGAATTTTAGGACATGCTCCCTCCCATCCTCCATGAACTGAACATCTCAACTTTATTTCACTTTGAACTTCCTCCACAGGATTTTTATAGTAATACACTTTTATACTAGAAATTATTGCTTCACCTTATCATACTCTTCTGCAACAAAAATGACTATAAACTCAAATTAACCATAAGACTTTATCTTAAGTACTAAGATGTGTTCATGTAAGTAGGTAGATAATATTACAGCCAACTAATTGTCTGAATGCCTTGAGTTGTTCTAAGCAGTTCTAACATACGCTGATGTTTCCATTAATTACAACTTCAGTTTTGTTATGAACAAAGCATTAATTGAAAATCGGCTGACTAGTGAGAAGACTTGTTAACTAATTGTTCATATTCACAGCACTGGCACCAATTAAATCCACGATCTTTGATCTGTAATTCTGAAATTCAGAAAGCTACAAAAAAAGTTTCATGATTTACTTGGCTCAAAATTGACACAAGATGAACCTTTTTAGTCTTTACCAGTCTCTTTTAGTGTGAATATTCAGAGTAATATTAACATTCAGAATATTTATGTTAGAGAACAAGGTGCCGCTCAGACTGTCCAAAGGTGTATGATATAGTATATGTACCGTTATTGCCTTTCTAAAATCCAGAATATTCTGAATTCTAAAAAACACTTGGCCCCTCAATGATTTCAGATAAAAAAATGTTTACTTATCTATCTCTCATATTAGACTGAACTTTGGGGTCATACCTGTTATTCCCTACACTTAAAACAGCACCTGATATGCGTTAAGTGTGTTTTGTTGAACTGAAAAGGGGAGAAATTTTAAGATAATCAGTCAATCCTACCACTTCCATCAGCAATAATGTTCATAGGCAGAGTAAGTGGATTTTTGTTAACAGAACTCAAATTCTAAAGACAGGTTCTAGGTTTTTAAGGCTATCATATCTATTGAAAATTACACTAAAAAATAAGTTAGACAAACTATTCTCCCTTATTGTATAACCTGTTAAGTACTTTCCAAATTCTGTATTTTTCAGCAAACAAAAACAAGCAAAGATAAAGGGTACTTACAGTTGCAGTAATTTCAGTTATGGTACTGTCATGTGTTAAAGCGAAAATGATGGATGCCACAAAGAATACCAGTCCTGTGCCCAGAGTAATAAAAAAATCCTACACACACATGAAACAGAGAAGGGATACAGACAGCATGGTTAGGTTGGTTGAAAACAAGTATGTTTTACATAAAACAGTGGCTTCTTTTTTCTTTACTCAGACTTAACAAGCTTATTGAAAAGTTAGTTGAAATATGTATTTCATAAATGCCCTGTAAAGGAACACCCTATAAATGTGCACATGCCATATCCAGAAGATAATCTTTTAGTAAAAAGTTCTCCATTATCACCTATATGTGGAATCTAAGAACTAAAATCAATGTATGTAACTTTGAAACAGACCCACAGATGCAGAGAAACTAGTGCTGACCAGTGGGGGAAGGGGCGGGGCTGGTGGGGTGCCAACTATCTTGTTTAAACAAGCCACGGATGTAAGTACTGCACAGCACAGGGAGATCTAGCCAGCATCTGTAACTGACTTTAACTGGAGTATAATCTACAAAACATTGAACTGCTGGGTTTTACATCTGAAAGTAATAAAAAATCAACTATATACTATTACAAATAAGTAAGATGAAACACACATGCATGTATATTTACCTTTTTCTTTAGGATATAAAGATCAAAGCCGTAAGATTAAATACCATATTACTTCCAGCAAAAAGAAAAGAAAAGCATTTTCCTTTCCTTTCCAGGTAACCTAGGCTAGGGTGGCCTCTCAGAGTACTTTGTTGCTTTTAAAGTACAAAGGACTGCCCATCATTAACTCAATAAAATTGCGCCAGCAGTCTGTTTTTTAGACGCTTAAGCCTTGTTGGATAGCCTGTTTTCAGCTGTGCCCACCAGGTCGTCCAGCACAAGCTTGCATTAACAGGATGAGCCTATCCACCCTGTGAGGGCACCCAGAGCTCATCGGAATGCAGCTCACAGCACTGGAGTAGCTTCCTGGTTTCCAAGGGGCTCTCGGGCATCACCTCCCGAGGCTCTCTCTCAGAAGCCCATTGCCAACACCACTTGACACAGAGACCTGATTCAGAGGGGAGACTGGAGACTCGACAGCCATGCCCAGGGGTTTCCAGTCTGGGTGAGTTAACATTCCCCACTGAGCCCAGCACCAACAAAACCACCCAACGTAGCAGTCACTCTTTTGTTAGTTCAACATTTATAAAAAACGCTTGATTTTTCTCTTTGCTTCTAAAAGAGGTGTTTTTCATATTTGAAGTACACTCGAAGTATTTAAACACACTCATTTTGAGACAGAACATAGTATTCAATAACATGGGCTCCAGAGCTGGACTACCCGGGTTCACATCCCAGTAATGTTCCTTCCTAGCGACATGACTGACTTTGTTACCGATCATCTGTGTGCTTTTGTTTCTTCATCTGCAAGATGAGTAGTAACAATATTATATTCATAGGTGATTTTATAGACTAGAGTTCTTTAATCCAAGAAAACTGCTCAGCCCAGTGCCAGATACACAGTAAATGTTCTTAAACACTGGCTATTGTTGTTCTTGATGTAATGGGACAGAAAAGATTATCTCTTCAAAAAGATTACAGTTCCACCCTAGATACCACGAACACTATATACTCAAAAATGTTTTCTCAAAAAGGAAACCCCCCAAAATTTTAAGTATATTAGAGAGCAGACAGTAAGAGTAACTTTTAAATCAAAGAAACAGGACTTCCTTAAAATGTTAGGTTGAAAAGTAGAATATATATATATTACAATGTTTAAAACTTTCTGTAAGACCCAAAAGAAATATTTTAAGATATTTTATGAAAGCTATTTTAAGATGAAGTGACTTTTTTTCATCAATATTTTAAAATCAGTATTTACTCATAACTTTTTAAATGCTGGAGTTTGATGAAATAAGTTCTACATTTTGCTTATTTTGACCATAAAAGTAGAAAAAAATTTATATTGTTTCTTGTCCAAAAGATCAATGTTCTTATGAACAACTAACTCTTTCTAGGGCCTCCCCGGTGGTCCAGGGTGCGCCCCTGGCCTGGGGGAGCAAGCCCGTGCGCCCTGGAGTCTGTGCTCCAGCGGAAGCCACCGCGCCGAGACGCCCGAGCGCTGAGACGCCACGCTAGAGAGCAGCCGCCTGCCACAGCCAGGGCTGGCCGGCCTGCAGCAGCGAAGGCCCAGTGCAGCCAAGACGGAGTGGTGCTTGAAAAACACCAACCGCTTCTAAAGTGCTTTTATGGAAAGTAAACTTTTATGGAAAGCAGTGCTATTTGGCTGTTGGACGAGAAACGCATGAATGTGGTCATCAGAGGCTTTGTGGATGTGATGAAGACTCTACCTGATTTTCAAAGTTTTTTTTTAACTGTTCAGTATCAACTTTTTGCTGCTTCATTTTTCAACCTTAAAAGAATCATTAAGTATATGTGCTTTTTTATTGACGTATGGCCAATTTATCCTTTTGTGTTCACTTCAGGTGTAATACAAAGTGATTCAATTATACTTTTTCAGAATATTCTATTATAGATTTATGTTTTCTTCAGATTATATTCCATTAGAAGCTATTATAAGATACTGAGTACTGTTCCCAGTGCTAGCAGTAAATCCTTATTGCTCCTCTATTTTATGTATACAGTCTCAATCCCATGTCCCTAATTTGTCCCTGCTCTCTTCCCTCTCCTCTTTGGCAACCACAAGCTTGCTTTCTGTATCTGTAAGTCTGTTTCTATTTTGTATATATCTTTTATATTAAAATTTAACAATCCACATAGTAAAATGCTATCATATAGTATCTGTCTTTCTCTGACATAGTATAATATTCTCTAGGTCCAGTAACATGTTACTGGAAATGGCAATATTTCATAAAAAGAATTATTTTAAAAAACAGCATCCAATCAAAATGGTTTAACAGAAGAACGTGGAACTTGCTTCCTCCCATAAATACATGAAAAATACTTCTATGGAACAGTTCTCACAGAACACCTATTGAACACCAGCAGGAGACCTCAAACCCCTGAAAGGACAGGAATGATCTCCAAGGGACAGGCAGGATGAAGGGGGGATGGGGGAAGGCAGCAGGATGGGAACTGTACCCCTGGGAGGAGCTGGAAAAAGGAAGGTTCCCATTCTGTGGGAAGCCGCCTCACTGGCCAGGAGATGAGCACGGCAGCTGGTCAGGTGCAGGAGGAGAGACAGACTGCACACGAAGTGCAGGCCACCACCCTGCGCACCCCAGCCTGAGAGAAGCTTCTCACACAGGCAGAGGCTGGGTGCTGAAGCGCAGGAGTTTAGAGGGCAGGCCTGCAGAGAGGACTGCTTTTGGCTGCACAGAGATGACCCAAAGGGGCCGGCGTGTGCTCTGGTCACAACTTCAGGGGCTCCTGCCATGCACGGGGGGGGGGGGAAATATATATATATTACAATGTTTAAAACTTTCTGTAAGACCCAAAAGAAATATTTTAAGATATTTTATGAAAGCTATTTTAAGATGAAGTGACTTTTTTTCATCAATATTTTAAAATCAGTATTTACTCATAACTTTTTAAATGCTGGAGTTTGATGAAATAAGTTCTACATTTTGCTTATTTTGACCATAAAAGTAGAAAAAAATTTATATTGTTTCTTGTCCAAAAGATCAATGTTCTTATGAACAACTAACTCTTTCTAGGGCCTCCCCGGTGGTCCAGGGTGCGCCCCTGGCCTGGGGGAGCAAGCCCGTGCGCCCTGGAGTCTGTGCTCCAGCGGAAGCCACCGCGCCGAGACGCCCGAGCGCTGAGACGCCACGCTAGAGAGCAGCCGCCTGCCACAGCCAGGGCTGGCCGGCCTGCAGCAGCGAAGGCCCAGTGCAGCCAAGACGGAGTGGTGCTTGAAAAACACCAACCGCTTCTAAAGTGCTTTTATGGAAAGTAAACTTTTATGGAAAGCAGTGCTATTTGGCTGTTGGACGAGAAACGCATGAATGTGGTCATCAGAGGCTTTGTGGATGTGATGAAGACTCTACCTGATTTTCAAAGTTTTTTTTTAACTGTTCAGTATCAACTTTTTGCTGCTTCATTTTTCAACCTTAAAAGAATCATTAAGTATATGTGCTTTTTTATTGACATATGGCCATTTATCCTTTTGTGTTCACTTCAGGTGTAATACAAAGTGATTCAATTATACTTTTTCAGAATATTCTATTATAGATTTATGTTTTCTTCAGATTATATTCCATTAGAAGCTATTATAAGATACTGAGTACTGTTCCCAGTGCTAGCAGTAAATCCTTATTGCTCCTCTATTTTATGTATACAGTCTCAATCCCATGTCCCTAATTTGTCCCTGCTCTCTTCCCTCTCCTCTTTGGCAACCACAAGCTTGCTTTCTGTATCTGTAAGTCTGTTTCTATTTTGTATATATCTTTTATATTAAAATTTAACAATCCACATAGTAAAATGCTATCATATAGTATCTGTCTTTCTCTGACATAGTATAATATTCTCTAGGTCCAGTAACATGTTACTGGAAATGGCAATATTTCATAAAAAGAATTATTTTAAAAAACAGCATCCAATCAAAATGGTTTAACAGAAGAACGTGGAACTTGCTTCCTCCCATAAATACATGAAAAATACTTCTATGGAACAGTTCTCACAGAACACCTATTGAACACCAGCAGGAGACCTCAAACCCCTGAAAGGACAGGAATGATCTCCAAGGGACAGGCAGGATGAAGGGGGGATGGGGGAAGGCAGCAGGATGGGAACTGTACCCCTGGGAGGAGCTGGAAAAAGGAAGGTTCCCATTCTGTGGGAAGCCGCCTCACTGGCCAGGAGATGAGCACGGCAGCTGGTCAGGTGCAGGAGGAGAGACAGACTGCACACGAAGTGCAGGCCACCACCCTGCGCACCCCAGCCTGAGAGAAGCTTCTCACACAGGCAGAGGCTGGGTGCTGAAGCGCAGGAGTTTAGAGGGCAGGCCTGCAGAGAGGACTGCTTTTGGCTGCACAGAGATGACCCAAAGGGGCCGGCGTGTGCTCTGGTCACAACTTCAGGGGCTCCTGCCATGCACGGGGGGGGGGGGCTGAAACCCCAGCTGGACCTAGGGGCCGTGCAGCTTAGGAGCAGGACTGCAGTCTCTCCCCACAGCTCCAGAGCCGCCAGTGTCCATCTCTGCTGACAGCCGTGTAAACTCGGCACCCTCAGAACATCGTGCGGACCACAGCTCCTCCCGCGCTGGAAGAGATGCAGCCTGAGCAGCTGGGGCCTCCTGGACACGTGCGCGCAGGTCTCAACACCTCCAGAGCCCCACAGCAGGTCCAGGGGCACCACTCCTGTGGTCCTGGAGCCTGACTTCAGTGGAGCTGAGCTGGTGGCTTTGTGGACCACCAGGCCAGAAGGACCCCGGGGCCAACTGATGGGAGTCCCAAGGCTGAGATGGGTGGAGGGCAGAGCTGACCACGGTGTGTCTTAACAGGTGCCAGGTGAGCAGACTCACCTGAGAACCGCTCTGAGGAAGACTCAGTGGGGACGCTCCAGTCCTCCCTACCTTGCACCACAACTCAGAAGCACATCTGGGAACTTCTACTCCCAACAGCCAAGGGCACAAACCGGGCCCCGACAGGCCAATGACAGCCACACAGCAAGGAGGCCCCGCCCAGTGTCTGCTGCAGGGACCGCCCACATCAGCCACAAGTCCCAGCACCAGCACGGGGAGAACAGCGAGCAGACGCCGAGGAAAGCGGTGGCAGGCATCCATGCTGCAAATAGCCCTCGGCCCCAAAATACTAGACAGGGCTACACAGGTGTGCTCCCACATAAGAACAGCCCTCCAAAACCACAGCAGATAACAGCAAGGGAAACAAGTAAAATGAGGAAGCAGAGGAACCACTCTCAATTAAAAGATCAAGAGAATTCCCCTGAAAGAAGCAACAACAAAGCAGACTTCTTCAGCCTAATGCACAGCAAGTTCCAAAAGGAGATAATGAGAACAGTGAAGAAATTAGGGACTGTTGACAGAAATGCAGATTACTATGAAAAGGAACTGGAAACTAAAAAAGGAACCAAGAAAAATTAGTGAATTCATTTCTTGAGATGAAAGTTGAGCTAAAAGTAGTGAATAGTGGAATGAAAAATGCAGAACAATTAAGGGACCTAGAAGATAGAATAATGGAAATACCCAATCAGAACAGCGGATGGAAAGCCAACTGAAAAACGAAAGCGCTATGAGAGACCCATGGGATAACATACAGCGTGCAATCTGCGCACAACTGGAATTCAAAAAGGGGAAGAAAAGGGGCCTGAAAATGCATCTGAATAAATTATGGCTGAAAACGTCCCAAATCTGAAGAAGGAAACAGATATCCAGGCACAGGAAACACAGCAAGTCCCAACCAAGGTAAACCTGAACAGACCTATACAGACAAGACCTATTTCTCCACAGAAACACCGCAGGCCAGAAGGGAATGGCAAGATATGTTCAAGGTCCTGAAAGGGGAAAATCCGTAACCTGAGATACTCTACTGAAACACAGAATTTCCCAAACAACTAAACACTAAAACAATACAGGAATACTAAACCCATCCTAAGGGGAAGAGCGAAAGGTCACCTCTAAGCATAATCGAATTTCAAGCATCTACAGGAAAGAGAAAATCACAATCTGAAAGTAAATCACTTAGGAAAGCTAGTATACAGATTAAAAAAATCAAAATTTTCTGTGAAGTGGGAGGTTGGGGTTGACATATATACACTAGATAACCAATGAGAACCTACTGTATAGTACGCAGTGCTCTACGGTGACCTAAACTGGGAGAAAACCCAAAAACAAGGGGCTAAATGTAAGCATATAGCTGACTCACTTTGCTCTACAGTAGAAACACTGTAAAGCAACTATGCTCCAATGAAAATTCAAACAAAAGCAGCATGGTTCTGTCACAAAAACAGACGTATACAGATCACTGAAACGGAGTAGGGAGGCCAGAAGTAAACCCTGACCCTGGTGGCAGGAATACAAATGGGTGTAGCCACCATGTAGAACAGTATGGAGGTTCCTTAAAAACTAGAGTTGCCCAAAGATCCTGCAATCCCACTCGTAGGCATAAACCCAGACAAAACTGTAATTTGAAAATACACATGTACCCCAGGGTGCATAGCATCGCTATTGATGCCAAGACATGGAAATAACTTAAAATGTCCATCATAGATGAGCAGGCAAAGAAGATGTGGTGTGTGTTTGTGTGTATACACAATGAAACATTACTCCATAAAAAAGAATGAAACTACACAATTAGCCGCAAAATAAATGGATTAATCTTACTAAGTCAAGTAAGTCAGAAGAACAAATACCATATCACTTACAGGTGGAATCTCAAATACGGCCACAAATGAACCTACCTATGCAACAGACTCACAGACAGAGAGCAGACAGGTGCTGCCCCGGGGGGAGGGGGGGAAGGGGGGCTTAGCAGAGCAAACTGGTATATACAGGATGGGTGAAGAGCACAGGGAGCCACCCCAGTATCCTGTGAAAAACCACAGTGGAAAAGAATATGAAAAGAATGCGTGCGTGTTTGTAACTGAATCATTTTGTTGTACAGCAGAAATTAACACAACACCGTAAGTCAACTGCACTTCAATACCATTTTTAAAATGAAAAAAAAAAAAAAGGAAACAGATTCTTATGGTACAAAAAGGTATACAGAAAAAAAGTAAATCTTAGGTATATTATCAACAAAGAACCCA